>JAZBHA010000095.1:0-21857 GCA_037464855.1 Iselma pallidipennis | reverse complement strand
GTGTGTGTGTGTGTGTGTGTGGCGTAATTTCAATTTGAAGAGGACCTCCAGGTCTTCTTCACCAACTGTATATCTATGAAGGGAATTCATCCTAGTCATGACGACGTCAGCGAGACGAAACTGGTTTTCACAGTGATTTGACAGATGTGTTAGATATTCTGAGATCATTGTGAAAGCTGATTTTGTTCATTAATCATCGATATATATCATCATCGACTTAAAGGGATGTTGTCCTGTACCACATAGATACCGCTATATAGATATATGGATATTTCAATACAAAAAAATAATAAAAATCATTATTTTTTTTTGGTTTATTTCAGCTCTAATTATTTTCAGACATGTTATCTTTTAAGAATTATTTTTAACTTTTGCATAATCAGTTAAACTTTCAAATTACACAAATTCTTTATAACTGAACTTTGTAATCATGTGAAACCATTTCTGAATTAAAACAGTTTTCCTGTACATTATTGGAGTATATTTTAACGAATTTCAAGTAGGCATTAATATCATCTTTTATAAATTGAAGATTTAATCCATAAGGTGCTCTTAAGACCAGATTTCTTGATGATTGTGCTGACATATTCAATCCAGAGACTATTGTACTCATTGACACCCACGAAATTTTCATTACTGACACAAAATATATCGATTTTTATCATTCAATATCGAGAAATAATAACAAGAAAAGGACTATATTTACGACTCCTAATTTGTTTTTGAATGAATAAAAAAACTACGAAAAAATATTGCATGCGAGTGATATAATTGATTTAAGATTAGGGGATATGTTACATAAGTAAACAGCTGTATATTGTCAGTAATGTTTTCGATGGGCTTAATCTATATCCGGTTACAAAAGTGCCGCAATGATGATGATGATGACGATGGGGCCGATGTCCAGCCAACAGTATACTACAGCTACCATCCAAAAACCAACAAATCCATAAGATTACGAGACCACATGTTGTTTCTGTTGTTGTTGTGGTTGTTGTTGGTGACTCTTAGTAAAAACTTTCGTAATCTAATTAATTTAAAGAAACAGAAAATCTAGAATAGTTCACGAATTATTAATAAATAACTGTAGAGAACAATTTATTGTTATGACAAGCAAATATACAAGACATGTCCTTCAGAAAGAGCAATTAATGAAAGTCAGAATATATATGTATTGTAATCGAAAAGAATCAAATACCAAAACGAATTGATTAAGTCTAATGAAATATGACATTACAGTTTTCATATACATAGGTACATATAGTTTTTTTTTCCCTCCCTATAAAGATGATAAAGCAATTTTAGTTAGCAAATCGAAATTAAAAAAAAGTATATGCAATGAACAATTTTTAATTTTCACGGATTTAAAATTTTTTCGCTAAACCTGAAGTTGGGCGTAAATCACTGACAAATTTAACATTCAACAATCGAAATAGAAATTGAAAAGAAATAGACGTCAATCATGAGTGGTTTTTTATTTTGGGAATGTTACGCCCTTTTTGTAGAATTTGTGGGTGTTGCGAAAGTACCAATCAATGATTGCTGTCAAGGCTAGAGATTTTTTTAGTTTTCAATTTTCAGTTTTTGTTTTTTTTTTGAAGCAATGGAAAAACGAAGACGACAACTTTGTATATATTATGGGTTGTCTCGTAAAATTTAAAGTGTTGATAATATCATGGGTGGTAAAAAAGCTCTTGAAATTGAAGTAGAAATGGAGCAATAAAAACAGTCTGCTTATAGCTACTGCGCCACATAGTAATAAAAGCGAATACTTTTACAAAAGATAAACCCATAAAATTGGTTCGAGTTAATTAATGATAATAAACGATTAATAAATGAGTTTCAATGGGGGCGGAAAATCAAAATTTAGCCAATTTACATGCGAGATTCTATAATTTCATGGATATTGAAGATGATTTTATCCTTCTATTTTTTTGTTAACACAATTGAATCATTCCTTTTCATCACCTAATTTTTTTTTTCAGCAGGTGCAAAGGCCATTCATTAGCTGTATTGTCAACGAAAATCCAACCATGAATGATGCACGATTATAGGACTATTGTGATCATTTTTTAACAAATTTATACCATACCCATTGATCGTATAAAATGGTCATTTCTATTCCTTTTATAATCTATAGTTCGTGTTTTGATCATCTCTTTTAATAAATATTTATCGTCTGACAGGTCTGACATTATTTAAATTTGGTTGAAAAATCTATCAATTCAAAAACTGAACGAAAAGAAACAAACCTCCACACTGGCACATTATACGCTAGGCAAAAGGGGCAATTGCACAGGGCCCCAGCGTGACAAAGGCTCCAGAGAAGCCGAAGATGTCTTCTTACGCACTTATATAACGGCAGTGTAGTTGCCTAAGGCCCCAATTTTAAGAGAGGACCCTACAGAAGCCAAATATACCTTTTCCCCTAGTTGACATTTTTATAGTGATGGGGGTGGGGTTTACAAAATTCATAACTCGCCATTGCCTGCAAACCATTTTGATCAAAGACAACCCTCAAAGGTTTGTCCATTTGATTAACATAATTTATGTTGCAGTAGTAGAAATAGAAACTCCTGGCTGTTAAGTAGAAGAGTTAAGAAATAGCCGTATTAGACCATTTTCCTCTATTTTCCTCATAGAAAAAAAATACATATATCCATATTTCATTGACTCCAAAACAGGCAAGAAGCCTGTTGAATGTTGTGTATGTTTATAAGCGGTTTGTTTTAAAAAACCGATTCTACTAAACAACAAGCAAGTAATCGAAGGAAGTCAAGTACGTAAACCTTTGGTCATAAAATGGATTAACTTGACAAGTGTCGCCTTGCCTGCCATATATATACATATAGTTTATGTCCTCTTGTTTGTTGGCTGGTGCCTGGCGTTTCGATGATTGAAAGGGAAATACTTCAAATTTTACGATCCTACCAGGTTTTTTCAAAAAATGTTTGTTTTTTCCCTCCCCGTGTTAAATTCATTTTCTCTAATATTTCTGTTACACAATCAGTCTTAAATTTAGTGGAAATTCTTGTGCAGAAATTCAATTTTTAAGAGTTTTCTTTTGATTTACACTTTGTTGTTAAATAGTTTTTAAAACGTGTGTGTGTGTGATATTTTTCAGCAACCAATAATCATAAAATATAGATTACAGTTTTTAGCATGTTTAAAATTTCTTTAATTTGCATAGAAAGTCACACGAATACAACAAAATATTCAAGTCTTTTGTATTAGGTACTTTTTCATTAGTTTTTTGTGTCGCAACAGAATATAATTAAAACAAATGTATACAAACCTAGTAGTAGTTTGGAAATTATCTAAAATGAGTTTAAATTTTTTAAGTAACAGAATAAATGTGTAGCGGCGACATTACCCTGGAAGTAATTAATTACTGCATTTATTTACAGTTCTCGCTCAGTATTTTCAAACAGTAGATTATGGCTATTTTATAACGTTTTAGATTAAGCTTAGCGTCGATTAGAAACACAAAAAATTACATAATTGACTTTAGTTTATCCTAAAATACGTTCTGCATCCATAATTGTCCTTAACTTGTAGTTGCCCGTTGTTGTAATCCTTTTTCCTTTTTCCACCCTAGGTATGTTTTGTTCTATACAGGGGTGGACTGTGCTTTTGGAGGCATGAAGCTAGAAGCAGTTTAAGAGCCTTATCAGAAAAGAAATACCGTTAAATATTTTTCTAATTTCGAGGCCCCTTCCTTAACGGGACCTGGAGCACAAGCTCCATTAGCACTATTTAGGATCCGCCTTCGCTCCAAATTTAGTAAAAAAATTTCCATTGACACCCATGAATGTATGTTATTTTCTCATTTTGTGGAGAAAAAAAGTAAATATTATATAGGGTAAGAAAGAGATTATAGCGAAAATACTGGCAAACGTCCGCATCAACGTCCTGTCCATTGGACAAAACAGACGAAGCCTTGTTTATGAGCAATGCTCCGTACAAATTGCACTTCTTTGATGATAACTTAGTAAAAGCTAATTGCTTTGCGTTGATTTGTAAACTGTTTTTTGCCCACACATTTAAATATACTATGTAGATATTTCACTCTTTCTCCAACTCAACTGTTTTTCCGCTATGTGAAATTACTAGTGATTTATTAATGTCAACTCGACATTTTTTAATTTACAGCCAAAACTTAATGTCTCGTATAGGTATTTATCTCAATTTCCTTCTGAAAATTTTAATTATAACATTAATAAGAAATAAGACCAATTTGTAATCTGTTGAATGGTTAACTGATCATAAGATGATGATATCATTTGATTACGAAAAATTAAAAATAATTCCAATTGCTGGTACTGTTGTTGTTGTTTTTTTATTGTTTTGGTAGGAATTCCGAGAATTTGGCCACCCTGGATTGATTTTTTTATTATTATTATTTTTTTTTTTTGATTGAGTATTCAACACTTTTAAATGTAGAGAAAAATGAGTTGATGAAGTGACATGAAAGCCGATGGGTCAAGAAGTGCTGGGTTCATTTCGAATGCAGTCAAGTTCCTGGATTGTTGTTTACATGGCGGTATTTTCAACTAAAGATGCAAAGTTAAGAGAGAGAAAATGACTTTCAAAATTTCACTCAGTTCTGATCGTTTTTTTTTCTCGTCTTTCTGTTGGTCCTCTTCTCTCATCCTCTTCTTGTCTGTTGATATCAAGCTGGCATCATGTCAGAATTAAAGAAATTGATCTGACATCATTGAAGAGACATCATCACCAATTCCTGAAATTATTTCAGCGGCCCATTACCATTGCTGAAACGACTAATTAATATTTTTCAGTCATTTAAAGTAATGAAAAACAGTAGTGGATAGAGAAGACTGAAAAAAATTTGATAAAATTTCCAACTTAATTCAAGGATATTTCATTGTGTAATTTTCAAAAAAAAAAGAGTCTGACATAGTTGTGACACAGTTTCGAGGGCAGGTGATGGTGCACGTGTGCTTTAAGGAGCAAAACAAACAAAATTATCAAACTAGACGCTTTGCTCAGCTTACCGTTGGAAAAACAGACTTAGATCGCATTATTTTTTATTGCTGATATTTTACATTTTCTTTCTATTGTTATTCTAATAGTAATAATAACGACAGAACTTTTATTATAACAACAAGCTGTCTTCAGTTTGAAACACATGAAACTTTGAAAATTTTTACGATTTGTCTATGGGACTATTTCCTTGATTTTTCGAATATTACGAGCTTTCAATCGAGCTTTTTCGATTTTTAAAAAACTGTTTACTTCACATGGTGGCAGTTACTTGTCAAGCCTGCCAATGATATTTTTATAGGGGCATTTAACGAAAAACAATAATAACAACAAGAAGTATACGTGTTTATATAGTGTGTCCCATAAGACTGGCCCCCGTCTTCAAGACGGAAAAACAAACATTTTTCGAACGGTGGTCTGTTAATTTGTAAAAAAAAAGAACAATTTACACTAATAAAGTGGTTATTATTGTTTCCTTTTTTTTGTATTAAATTACTATGGCAGGTTTACATCATACATATGTGTATGTATTACAATATTTATGTAATGGATAGGATTTATTTTCCGAGAAATTGTTTTCTAAACCACTGTTTTATGTTACTCCACAAAGAAATTATGACAGTTTTGACACTGTTGATTGACAGTTTAGGTCTTAAAGGTAACAGTCCACAGGAACTTTAAAATATGATACTTATAAGATTTTAACGACACTTTTTATGAGTTGTGTCTAAGCTCGAATTGCAGCTTTTTAGTTCTGCGATTTGTTGTTGTGTTTAACTTACCACCACCGAAGCACTACCACCACCATTGGCTTCAATAAGAACTCTACGATTTTTTCAGGATTCCATCAATTCGGGTCTAATAATTTTTTTTTAATTCGAGTTTATTAATAGAATAGTTTACTATTACGTTTCATTAAAACGAAGACACAAATGTTTTAAATTAATGAGTCTGGTGAAATACGATCTAGCTGACTGGTCAGCAAATTTGAACTTTTTCCTCCTTCTCTGGCCGGAAGTCCGTCCAGAGGAGATAAAGATGTTATTTCTCTGAACTTATGCCGCTTAGGCACTAGGCAGGCAGGCAGACCAACTTATTATTATTATTATTATCAACAGTTTTGCTCGATTTGCTAATTCTTTTTCTTTCTTTCTTTCCAACATGTCGTTTTATTTACTATCATCATTTATCCATCCAATCAAGATAACCGATCCAGTCAGACAGTAATTAGATGAACATCCAAATAAACATAACTAAATACGATAAAATCTATAAGCCTTGATGGTAAAATCAGTCTCTGACAATTTATTTTATTTTATTTTGTTGCATAATAGTGGGGAAAAACTTGGATTAATAAACGATAAGAGGGAATAATAGGGTGTTTGATTTTATAACATGGGAAAAGTCAACATCCCTTTAACATGAGGGGGAAATTACGAAAAAAAAACACCAGTTATTTATTGCATGAATTTATTTACATATTTGTATAAAATTTTAATTATTATTTTGCTAAAGGTTATTTAATTAAAATAATAATCAGATCTATTACTACTTTTCTCAAGAAAAAAAACTATTTTGTACAATATAAATGAATAATTATTATAATTAAGAGATTTATATACAAATTATTGTTTTTAAAAAACATATAAAGATGTGGCTTTTTGATTGATCTTTGGTTTAAATATAAATTAACAGCCACATTTGTTCTGCTCTTTTTTTTCTTTTTTACAAAAAAAAAAAAAAATAATTAGAGAGTATAATGACTCCACGTTTCCGGATTGGTTTCCGGATTGTAGCCAGTAATCGATGTATTATTGAAAACAGTTCTTTGAGGTAAATACTGATAAGAAGGTAAATACTGATGACTGGTGTTCGTATAGTAATTTGCAGTTGTACCTATCGGCATTCCTGATTGATAACTGTACATAACTGTAGCTTGTGGTGTTGTCGAAAATCGTTCAGATTTCACCACTGAACTTGGCTGTAATTCGTGATAACGTCCAGTTGTTGTTGATGATGATGATGAAACATCCTCATAGCCGCCACCACCACTATCTAAATTTGGTGGTATTCCAATATTCTCCATACACATCCGTTTACTACTTTTATAATTATTATTACTTTCATCTTGTTCTGTATTATTATGTTTTAAGTAATTGGAAACTGGTTGATAATTCTGATATGTTTGATTATTTGTATCTGTTGTTACTGGTAAATACTGATCTAAATCACTATCTAGACAATCATCCGGTATATAAGAATTCTCCAATTCGGATAAACGATTGAAATCGATATTATTATGGGATTGTTGTTCAAGACAAGAACGTAATGTTTGTGATTGGACAATAGGACTGTGCGGTTGCGATGAACATGTTGATGGTGATGTTGAACTATGACTGCGTGGACTGCATGGTGAATCTTCTTGTTTTAATGAACGTGAAAATGTTACATTTTGACCATGTGGCAATTGTACTAGACCACCATCATTTGGATTTTTATTTTGTTTACGACGACGTGGCTGATATTTATAATCGGGATGTTCACGTTTATGGATTACACGTAAACGTTCGGCTTCTTCAATGAACGGTTTCTTGTCAACATCACTCAATAATCTGAAACACAAAGTAGAAGACGATAGTGATACGTTCTATCATTAATCATTAATTCGAAATAACTTTGAGTCATATGTTGGTATTGATTTGTGGAATTTTCGCACCGTTCTCGTTGTTTTGTTTATTTAACTAGACATAATAATCGTAGGCAGATTAAACAACAGCCGCTATGTTGTATTTATATAAAACCCTCTTACTTAACAGGATATCCGACAAAGAAATCGTCACCTGTTTAAATTTGTTACGATAAGATCAAGTCACGGAAATCATCCCTCTATTTACATTTATTAATACGAACTAAATTTGAACAGAAAAAATATTAAAATAACAATAATATTAATATTAATAAAAATCAAATGACCCTATAATCAAAAGAGATAACAAAGGGTAATTGGGATTTATCAATGGAAGATTTTCTATAATACCATCCTGTAATTGAACCGGAATTTTGTCTATAATATGGAGACAGAGACAACCAAATGCAAACAAAATCTAATTAATTGATTTCGTGATGTTTTAAAAATAATTTAAAGACGTACTTAGAAAAAAAAAGAAACGAAAAAAACAAGGAAACCGTATTCGAAATTATCTATTTACTTATTGTTAGTAAATAGGAACTGGGTTTATCAGTCAGTAAGATGACAATTTTTCTCAATTTTTTTTCCTCTCTCTCTGTCTTGATAAGGCAAACTGATAAATCCTGGTTTCAGGACTTCTGCTCCCCTATTTTTTATTAAAATAATAATAATAATAATAATACTGATAGTAAATAATAGAATAAATGATAATAACTAAACTGAAAGGGGGATATTTCATATTCAAGTCTTTGTGTATAATCATTAGAACTGTTTTTTTTCTTTTTTGTCTTTTTTGTTTTAAATTACGAAGAACAATTAAAATTTATTTTTAGTACATTTTGTGTCGTTCAGATAATATTATAAAGTAAGGGTCAGAATAGAAAGGACCTTAGCCAGATGCGTCCTGGGTGACGGTCAATGATCGACTTCTACTTGACATCTATAATAGTTTCCGCCTTATCAATCTACAATATCCTCAATTTCTGATAACAATTCATTCATATAATTTATGTTTCAGTTAAATTGCGTGAATTATTATGAATGAAATTTGTAATATGTTTTTAATTCAAATTTAGGAAAAAAAATTGATTAAAATTCTTAAAATTTTCTTGACAACTTTGTTGTTTTGCGATAAACATTGCAAAATTATACCTCAATCTGTTTAATAAACATAATTAAAACCTAATGATGTTCCAGATATGTCCATAGATATTGAATGGAGATTATAAAAATTGCAGTAATACAGTTCTTGGAATGATTCTTGTTGTGTCAACATATGAATAAATAATTAAACTTTTTTTTTCATATTCAATGATAATAAAACGATGCGTTGAAATTTCCCAGAATATAATGTTGTGTAGGGGTGATCTTATGATACAGTGTAATCAGTAAAATGATAATATAATGTATAAGGTTGTCATATTCAACTACCGGAAGTAGTATCAATTCAAGAAAAAATCTTTAATGGTACGTAACCATTATGGGAAAATTTTGCTAAAATACTTGTCGTCACCATGATTTTCATCTTTTTTCTTTCTCGCTGTCGATACCCAATAGTAATAATAGTAACAATAATAATAAAATGCAAGTGAAATCTCTTCTGCAAGACTGTTATATGGCAAAACCCCTACGTGGAGCGTGTCGTAAAGACGGCGTGTGTGCGTGCAATCAATCCAAAGAAAACCCAACGGGTGGTAGTATGGACAAAGTTGCCGCTTTGATGCTTTGTAATCAAACCATCAACATTATTAATTTGGTCGATTTGAATTTTGTAGATAATTATTGTGATAGACTTTTCAGTATAGGGTCATTATGGACAATGACTGGAATGATCCAGAGCGTCTCATAGGTCGGGGTGCGACATGGTTTTTTTTTTACCTTATTAGAACTTTTGCGAATTGAAAAACATGTATAACAGGCAACTTTGGTCCAATTTAGTAAATTGGTAGTTTTCTTGATTCAGTAACTTGTTTTAGCTACCGGACACGTGTAAATTCAGCTTTACAACAATTTAGAATTTAGCGTCACAAAAAAATTGTGTTATAAAACAATGATATAAAATATGTGTGTGAAATATTGGCAGTCGACATATTTATAAATTCAAGTGTGTTTTTTTATCCTACGACCGCCCCCAACAAGAACTTAAGAGGCACCACACATTAACGCCGTCTGGCAGAGAATTGTTATTGTTTTTCATAGATGCTAGATATTTTTTTGTAGATGTATATGTTCAATGTCTTCCAACATTGTGGGAATTACGTTTTTTTCTATCTTTCGGTAATGGAATTAAATTCAACTTACCTCCATAGACGTCCTAGTGTTTTTGATAGTTCAGCATTATGTAATTGAGGATATTGATCAGCTAATTTTCTTCGTGCAGCTTGGGCCCATACCATGAATGCATTCATTGGTCGTTTTACGTGTAATTTTCGTTTATCAGAAGCAGCTCTGTAATTTATTGAAAAGAGAGAAAAAAAATATGATACCATTAGACAAAATAATATGCGTCGTCGTGTACCTTTAAATTTTAAAATATCGTTGAAAATATTTATTTTCAATAAATAAATAATATTTTTTTAAGGATAAATATATCGATTCTATTTATTTATGATAATAGGGGGAAATTGTGCTAAAATAACGTTGAAATGATTGTAAATTTTTGGGATAATATTTATGATACAAAATTGGAAAACTTTCATGAAATATTTTAGAAATTGCGACAACAAAGTATTTGAAACAAAAGCAGTTTATTTTGTGAATCATATTTTTAGCATAGGCACTAATTAAAAAACAGTTTACGTTAATTTGTGCTTTTCAATACGTGTTTGCGGTTTATGTCCATTTAGTTTTAATTTTTGTTAAAGGAAATTTTACGACAGTTTTAATTTACACCTCCAACGAATATCGCCCTTTTAGACACACATTTACCAACTGATTAACAAATATGTACGTTTCTTTTTGTTGTTTGGTTCATTTCCATATTACAGATGGAATTTCAATCATTATTTTATATTTCTAGAAGAATTATTAATTAGGTATTAAGTATTAGAAACAAATGGAGTAGTTTTTATTTTGATTTTTTTGATTATTATTTAGAATAATAACGATTTGACAAAAGACAAAACACCTAATCAGTAGGTATGTATTCATGTTCGCGGTTACATAAAATCTGTTAATATGTTTCAAGAAAGATGAAAGATACCGTCGGTTAAGCCTCATTAACATCTGTACCTTAATTAACCGATGTTTTAAAAAGTTTTTGTTTGAGACGGCGGAACTTTCAAACACTTTTAAATTTGGAAAATTGCATCTAATTTGGTCAACCCCACTATGTAAAATAACAGATTCCAATACAAAACAATTCACATTTTCACGTAGGTAACTATAATTTTCGCAATACAATACAAATAGAAATCTACCTGCTGCAGGTAAAAATTCATAGAATTAAGCAAAATTGCCTTTCTGTAGAAAATCCTTACAGATTATTGGAAATTTATGATTCGCTTGGTCCATCACCAACTGTGCAGGAATCGCAAATTCAAATTCCGAAAGGCAATTTATGTTTTCCTATACAAAAATTTGGATTTTTTTATTGAAATACGCAATTTGAAAGAAATTACGAAAATCTACTGATTTGTCTGTTCTTCTAGATTGTGTTTTAATTAACTCTACCTAGGTAAATCGTAAAACACTGTCATTTTTTAATAAAATATATAAATGCTACAATATTTGTGCAATAACATGTGAAATATAAACAAAGTATTTCCTCTTCACATTTGATTGTTGACATAGTATAGTAATAATATTGTTACCTGCTCTTGTCATTTATTATAATTTAATTTTATTTGTGTAGGACTTGGAATTTTCATATGAGGCTAATATAAATATTTATTTATTTACTAAAACCATTCTACACCATACAAATGCCAAAATACTATATTTTATTATAAATTCTCAAAATATTCATAAAAAAAGTCCACTTGTTCAGTGATGATTTTTATTAAAAAAAATCTGCGAACCGGTTTCGCTTCCATCTTCGTTGGACCAGCTTCAGCGCATTGCTACTTACCTATTCTATATAATCAAAAGCATATTAGAAGAAACGGTGAATTTCATATTAGTTTAATTGTCTAAATCAGATACTGATTGTATTAATTGTCATTTCTTCTTATATGATTTTGATTATGCAGCGTAAATCAGACTTTACCTAATAGGAAGGAATGCGCTGAGGACGGTCCACTGAAGATTGAACCGAAACCAGTTCCCATATAGTACAATTTTTTAAATAATCACCACTGAATAATTGGTTTATAAATATACCTACTATTATTGAATTTAAGTATTTGCGATTTGCACTTTAAAAAGCTCAACAAAAAATTAAAATTGCGCTCTCTAAACTTTATGGTAGCATTAGCAATAATCACATCATTAATGCTTTTTTTTATCATTATTTATGACCATAAAGACCATTCATTCATCTCTAATTTGAAATTAATTTTCATTTGAAATTTTACGGACTTTTATTATTGTTATCAATAAAAAAAAGATCGTTCTAATATCAATATTTGTTTAGATCTGCATATAATCTTATAACGTTTTTTTAAACCCCCTCTCGGTCAATATAATCATTTCAAAAGTTGATAAGAACTCACTTGGATGCTATTGGTACTAATGTCCAATCATATCCTTGAAGTACTTTGGTAACAGCGTCATTAATCTCACTCTTATCAAGTTGTTGTGGTTGCGGTTGATTAGAATTCGCAACTAGAATTGATGCTGGCGTTGTTTGCATTTCAGGTGTCGTCGCGACGCTATTATTCGATGTTATTGTTGTTGTTGGTGTTGTGATTGTTGAAATACCGCCGCCGGTTGTTGTTTGAATTCCGGCACGTGTTATCGAACTATTTGACAACATTCTTCTTGTATAATATTCTTTAAAAAGTCTATAAAGATGATGTTTTTTTTTCAGAAAAATAACCACTTACACTTTTTTCTTTTTTTAAGAAAACGACACTATCATTTTTGTCTATTTTTTTACAAAAAAATTAATGAACCACCTTGTGTGTCTTTTCAAGCACCAATTTTCGTTTAAAACAATTAATGTCCTGTCCTGTTCAGGATTAGATTGCATGCACTAACACCTCTTTACTGAAACACATCATCAAAGAATGTCTTTCAGAAACTTTGTAGTTTAAGTTTTGTTAAAATTTGATGTAAGCATATGGTGGAGGAGGATTTCATATCTATCTATCTTTTTCTTATATTGTGTTGTTTGTTTAACATATCCATTATAATGTATGTTAGAGAAAGATGGAGTAAATAAGTCGCGACTGACTTAAGATCACGCTTAACCAATCCAATTCGGAGATTTGATAATTTGTTGACGCCTTAAGATTTTCATTGGCTAAATATAATTATAATCATCAACATACGTATAGAAGGATATATGCTGAATTTTTTTCGACAATTTTAAGCAAGTTTAAACTGCAATTTCTATCTATTTTGAAAATTTTATTTAATTTTTTTTAAATTCCAAACATTTTAAAATTTACAATAATTCTACTAAAATATGCATCTTTTTGTAGAGTTTTGAAAAGTAGCAGGTAAAACGCTGCCTATAATCCCTATAGGTAATAAGGCTTTCCGGAAATTTGATGTATTTATTGCATAGACGACCCGGAACTTTCACATCTTTTGTCCCTAGAAGGGTTAAACAAATGCAAACATATTTGTATTTTATTCATAAACTCTTATGCTTGATTGAAGTTGTAAGTAATAATGACGAAATTCTTAAGCTCTAAAGGGTCTTTCCATTCGTAGAGGAGTTTGAAAAGTTATAAATTGAAAATTTTTTCCAAAAAGAATATTAGTTGCAAATTGAAATTTGTGGTGTTAAGAACGAAATTGGTTGGTGCTCGTCCTATTCCATCATGTGTAGTAAATATATTTTTGCATATGTACCGAATCAAACGCTCTACTGTGAATTTAGAATTGTTGAAATAGAAGATGTGTTTTGGAAAGCAGATACAGTTCTTGAAAGAAATTGTAAAATCTATCATATTGATGATTTGAACACCGAAATGTATGTAGCCTGTATGAGCAACGATTTTGATTATTTAGTTAATAATCATATGAAGTTGCGTTATGAGTATTTGCAAGAACGTCAACGTACCAAGAAGAGAATGGGCCTTCCTAAATCTCCTGTACGTTTAACGATGAACTATCAGGAATACAAAGAAGCCATGAAGCTGAACAAACAACATGCAGCCGAAGAAAATGATGATGATAAAGAAAATGATAATAAAGAAAATGTAAATGGTAACGAAAAAATTGTTGTACATAAAAAACCAAATAGAAAAAGTGGAACTCCTCGTCGTACGACGATAAAAGCTCTTTTTGCTAGTACTCGACATAATAATGACAATACAAATCATATAGAAGAAACAATCGTAATCGGTGCAAAAGGAACTAGAATTCTTAAGAAAATTTATGATTTAATCGATTGGTCAAATTATAAAGCTGCTACACGTCATTTGTTAATGACATTATTTACTCGAGATTATTTGGCAACACATACATTGAGTGGTAAACGGAGTCCAGCATTTCCAGATCCGGATAGAGAGATTAAAGAACCATTAGATCCAGACATTGTTGCCGATATCATTGAAATCGTTACAAAAAAAACGGGAGCTGATCCATCAAGTGTACGACAAGCCATCACGGCCAAATGTGCTGATGAATGTAAAATGTATAAACTGCGAAATAAGAGCAGGGGCTAGTTATTCTAGGGCCATATAGTGTTCAAAATTTTCCTGGTAGATGTTACTAAATTATGAATTTTTTTATTTGTTTATTTTATAAGTACCTATTACAAGCCGGTTATAGATGCACAATGCAATAATGTTTTTAGAATGTAAAACGTCCATAATTTGGATCCTTACGTTTATAACTTAGCTGCCGTTTTTAATTGTAAACTTATAATTTGGAATACTTTTACCCATAAAAGGGTAAATTAACAAATAATCCAACAATTTTGCAGTAATTTGTGTTAATGTTGATGTTATATTTTTGTTTATGTTATGATGTATCTGTTTCGATTTTGATACTGATTTTTATCTACAATTAGCTTTATTATATGATAGTTTTGTTCTTTTTCTAAATTTATAAGTCAAGTTTTCCGGTGCATTTTCCGTTCAATTTAAATAAACCCTTTTTTATATCTACTTGTATATAATTTATTTATCCTACAATTACCTAAATGCACATTCGATTATTTAAAAGAGAAAAAAGTCGAGAAAATTTTCAAAAAGCCAGGTGTACCATTCAACTGTTTAAAAACCACCAGGTAAAAACACCATAATAGCTGCCGTATAGAGGGTTGAAACAGGTTTTACGATTCGACTATCCTTATCTAATGCCGATAAATCTTTACAAGTGAAATAGAGATAATAGTAAACTTCAATTTTTAGAATGAGACTGGTGTTCAGTCAAAACTGTAGGTACAAAACGAATTAAAGAGGGTTGAATTTTATTTGATATCTTCTTCTATTTCATAGTAAGTTATTTAGATTTAATAGAAATAGACTTATATGACGTTTTTATAATTTTTTCCGGAATAGATTATTAGGGGTTCATCCCAATAGGACGAAAAGATTTCTTCACCATTCGATTCTTACAAGATCGCTATACAGTATATCGTGACGTGCTTTTTTTTATTGTTATTATTATTAAAAGAATATGGAAGTTGAAATTAAATCAGAATCTGAAGAAATTCATCCAAATTTCTGGATAATTGGATATTTTCCGTATTGTAAAAATCCAAAAAATGAATATGAAATATTAAATTGTAGTGATATTGAATATAATTCGGTGGATGATATACATGAAGGTGCTATAACTTCATATAAATTTGGTAATGCAAAATCTCAAGTGATCGTAATAGCGGTGTCACAAAGTCATGAATATTTGTTGAATAATTTACAAACATTAATCGATAAATTTAACATAAATCGTGAGAATTTGTTGCGAAAACAACGGCAAGGTGCTCAAGATCGTCCAGATAATCCACAACAATATCGCCATCATCATAAACGTTGTTTCGAATATCGGCAAATCATTAAAGTAAGTGATAAAGAGACACAGACTGAACCGGAACAAGTACCGGAAGAAATTCAAAGAAATATCGAACAAAATACAGAGGATTTACGAAAAGGTATCAAAAATCTACAAGAGAATATTACCCAAATAACAACAATCTATGAGAATTTATTGGAACTTACATCAGAAATACAACCAACTACTTCCGGTAATGTTAATAATAATGTTAGAAATGTGCCACCACCAATTTCTCAACAATGGAAATATTCAAAGAGTTCTACCAACAATGATAATGAGATAATAATTGGTAAAAATGGTACAAAAATTCCAATTCATGTTTATAATTCAATTGCATGGACCAATCATACAGCTGCCACTCGTCGATTATTAGTTGAATTATTTACACGAGAACAATTAGCTACACATTCATTAACAGGAAAACCAAGTCCAGCATTTCTAACAAATACGAAAGAAACAAAAGCACAATTGGATCAGAAAATTGTTGCAGATATTGTTGAAATTGTATCGAAAAATTGCCATGTAAATAGGTCATTAGTTCGGAATGCAATTACAACAAAATGTGCTGATGAGAATAAAATGTTAAGGAAGAGAATGGGAAGGAATCTTGGGAAAAATACAACTAGTGAAGATGATGACGAGAAGATAGATGAAGATAAAGAGAATTTGGCAAGCAATCACGAGAAAAGGATGAAGACAAATTAATAGTTTATTATTGTTTTAGTTAGGTAGTGTCGTTTTTTTTTGGAATATTGTCATAATTAGATGTTGTATGTGTAATAAAATTTTCTACAATTTTCTAATTAAGTTTTGAAATTAATCCAAAATCCATTTCCCCACCTAAAAGGAGCTCCTGCAGCTTTTTTGCTGTACGTCTCTAGGGAGAGCCCCCAAAGGCTTGAATCTGCTACTGGATGTAGAAGAAAATATAAACGTTTTTTCAATGAGGTGATTCTACTATCTTTATCTAGTTCAGATAAATTTTTATAAGTGAAATAAAGATAATAATAACCTTCAATTTTTGGAATATTTCCTGTTTAGCAAACTACAAAGAGAACTGAAGAGGGTTGAATTTTATTTGATATCTTTTTCTATGTCACAGTAAGTTATTTAGATTTTATAGAAATAAATTAAATTGACGTGTTTGTAATTTTTTCTGGAATAGGTATATTATCAGGGATTCATTCCAATAGGACAAACAGATTTTTTTTGCCATTCGATTCGTATTGTGACGTGCTTTCTCTATTCATATGGAGGAGAAGGATATTAAAGTTGAAATTAAATCAGAACCTGAAGAAGATGCTCTAAATCTATGGATAATTGGATATTTTGCTGGCTGCAACAATCCAACTCAGGAATATGAAATATTAAATTGTAACGATCTCGAATATAATTCTATTAATGATTTACATGAAGGTGCTGTGATTTCATATAAATTTGGTAATGCAAGATCTCAAGTGGTTGTAATAGCTGTTTCACCAAGCTATGAATATTTGGCGACTAATTTCCAAAAATTAATAGATCCAATAGCTGTATATTTATTAACAAAAATACCGAGTCCAGCACATCATGCAACAAATGTAAGAGAACGACAATTGGATCCGAAAATTATTGCAGATATTGTTGAGATTGTATCGGAAAAATGTGGTGTTAGTAAACAAGCAATATTAAATAGTATTGCAGCTACGTGTGCTGATGAGAGAAAACTGTTAAGGAAGAGAATAGCGGAGAATCGTAAGAAAACTACACGTGAAAATGTGGAGCAAATAGATGAAGATAAAGAGAATGACGAGAAAAGAATGAAGACAAATTAGTAGTTTTAGTTAGGTAGTTTTTTTTTTAATTGTCTTATGTGTAATAAAAATTTTCTGCAATTTTTCAAGCGAAATTTTGAAATGAACCCAAAATCAATTTATCACAACCAAGAATAAAAATTCTAAATAAGTATCTCTCGTATACATGACAATAACAAATGTTAATAAATAACAACCAACATAGAAAATATATATAAATGTTTGTAGCTGAGAAGCAGGATCAGTTGAGCCGACGCATATGTCATCTATGGGGCGTAACGTGCGCCGTGACGCATGTCGTCAAATCTCTATATCTACCTGATGAATCTTTTACACTAATGACCATTTAAATTAGGATCACTCTTATCTAACATTATAATCATCAAAACTGTGTTGCATTAGAGTTTGGACAGTTCTATCTTAAACGATCTATACAAATGTATACGTGCCAAATAATGTTACAGAATGCAATTAACCGTATCAGAACTGTAGATATAGTCCTAATTGAAAAATATAGCAAATGTGCATAATATATGATGCCAACAGATAAAAATGAATTTATCTTAATTAAGTTAGATTTTAACTGAGGGGCGGTTTGTGGTAGGTCGTAGAGAAATATTTTCGTAAATCTAAAAATGTTAATTATGTCAGGAAATATGGAGAATTTCTCTATAGTTCCGATATGTTGTTGTAGTAATTTTGTAAAATTATGATCCTGTCGTAGAACTCACAAGTTGGGAGATATTTGACACTTTTACTTTGTCGGCACTATACCAGGTGTAAACATTCAGGCACGGGACATCATCAGTTCTACCATAAACTATCATTTATTAAATATTATTGACAAGACGGAATGCTAAATCATCACAACGACAGACAACTGTTCAGAAATGTACAAATTTAGTCCCCTAATTTCTAGATTCATTCCCATAAATACACCAGATTTAGCTCAAATTCATTTTTAATAACTTACCATAATCACCCTTTAGTTTGTCATTCATAAAACTGTTGAATTTTGAATGAAAATGACAAAACATTTAATAAATCCATAAAAAGATGTTTTCTTTTAGGATTTAAAAATGCCGCCTAAAATGACGTCACTTTGACATCTGTATCAGCATTTCTCAAACAATTAACTGTTTAATGATTACATTTATCAACAAATCGTATAAAATAATTTTTGATTATTACCAATTGCAAGAGAAGAGTTTATTTAAACTATAATTTGGCAATTTAGTTCCACTTATTTTATTATAAAACTCTAATAAATAATAATATTAAATTGTTTCAGTACTTCTGATTTGTCGACGTCATCTGCCACATAACCTTATTTTTTCCTGTCAAAATGACAAGATCGTGGTTGATTATCAGCTCTTTCAATATGTAGTTTTATAATTAAATTAATCGAATAATTTTGTAAGAAATAAGTAAATCAATTAAAGGAAAGCATCATGAATCAACGACAAAAACCGCGCAATCCTTGGAATAAAAATCAACCGCAACAACAACAACAACAACACCAACAACCATCTGGTAAAAATACAAAAAATACCGGTAATCGAAAAAATTTAGCTCCTACACCGTCTGAATTGAAATTTAAAGAAGCACAAACTAAACTACAAGCAGCTGTTGAGAAACATATAAAAGATTACGAGTCCTCTTCGTCTGAAGATGAATTAGAGTCAGATAGTGTTATTGGTAAGTTGTTGTATTAAAATGATTGTTTATATGTTTATTATTATTATTATTGTTGTTATATAGATGGAATATTGAAGAATTATACACAAACTGGTGGCCAAGATGAATATCTAGGACGTACGAAAGCTTTCTTACAAGATGCTTTGATGTCCGGTGCTGCGATTTGTTTAATTTGTATTTCAAGGATTAAACGTGAATCAGCCGTAATTTCGTTAATATTTTTTTATTAACTGTTCTTTTCTAAATAGTATATTTGTTGTAGATTTGGAATTGTACAGAATGTTACTGTTTTTTCCATTTAGATTGTATACAAAAATGGTCAAAAGATTGTGTATTTCAACAGAAACAAATTATTGAAAATTCTACCAATATAAAACCAAATATTCCAACCTGGGGTTGTCCGAAATGTCGTCACAATTACAAA
The DNA here is from genome assembly GCA_037464855.1 of Iselma pallidipennis. Taxonomy (NCBI): domain Eukaryota; kingdom Metazoa; phylum Arthropoda; class Insecta; order Coleoptera; family Meloidae; genus Iselma; species Iselma pallidipennis. The sequence goes on along the minus strand of JAZBHA010000095.1, from coordinate 2,134 downwards.
TTTGAACACATTCCAGAAAACTACTACTGTTTCTGTCGAAAAACCGTAAATCCCAAATACCAACCATTATTAGTACCACATTCTTGTGGTGAAATTTGTCGAAAAGATCTACAACCTTTATGTGGACATCAATGTTTACTATTATGTCATCCAGGACCTTGTCCCCCATGTCCAGTAACAGTTTCTGTAACTTGTTATTGTGGTAAACAATCACCTAGAACACAAAGATGTTGTAATAAAGAATGGTCCTGTGGGAATCGTTGTGGAAAATTATTAACTTGTAGTAAACATACTTGTTCGGAACCATGTCATGCTGGTGATTGTCCACCGTGTTCAAAGAAAAGTCTACAGAAATGTTTATGTAGAAATCAACAAAAATTACGTGATTGTTCCTCGTCCATTTGGCAATGTGATAAGGTTAAGAATTACAAAAAATTCCATATTGTTGTATAGATTTTTTGATTTTTTTGTTTGTTTTACAGATCTGTAACAAACCTTTAGATTGTGGTAATCATAATTGTTCAGTTATTTGTCATTCAGATGATTGTGATCCATGTCCATTAACTTTACCACGAACTTGTCCATGTGGTAAAACGAAATATCAACTTCCTTGTACTAAAGAGACACCAACATGTCCGGATACTTGTGGTAAATTATTGGATTGTGGTCAACATACGTGTAACCAAAGGTGTCATAAAGACGATTGTGGTTTGGTTAGAACATAATACTTTAGTTTTCCTTCCAATTATTTATATTTTATATATTTTTTTGTTGTTGTAGTGTTTAGAAATTGTTGAGAAACGCTGCAGATGCGGTCAACATTCCAAAGAAATTAGTTGTTATAAACCGTATTTTTGTGAAACGAAATGTAAACAAATACGAGATTGTAATCGACATCCTTGCAATAGAAAAGTATTTAATTGAAAGCAATCGAATTTAGTAGAAGATTCTTTAACAATCATTGATTTTTTTTTCAGTGTTGTGATGGTAATTGTCCACCTTGTGAGAAACCCTGTGGCCGTACATTAAATTGTGGTAATCATAAATGTAATTCTGTATGTCACCGTGGATTCTGTTATCCATGTAATCAAATGGAAGTTGTAACATGTCGATGTGGTGCTACCAAATTAACAGTTTCATGTGGACGAAAAAATCGAACTAAACCACCAAAATGTAATAAACTCTGTCAGTAAGTACCACCACAAAAAAATTGTTATAATTCCTTTAAAATTACAATTTTTCTATAGAATGCCTCCTGATTGTCATCACGAGAAACGAGAACCACATAGATGTCATTTCGGTGATTGTCCACCTTGTCGACAGATTTGCAACAAATCTAGAACAACTTGTTCGCATCCATGTCCAGTTGTTTGTCATTCAGCAGTTCTCGTGAAAATTGAAGCACAGAAAGCTTCAATGCCTTGGGAACAAACACGGCCACAAATTGAAAAAAAATCACTGCCTTGTCCTGACTGTGTAGTTCCACTTCCAGTTACTTGTCTCGGTATCTATTTGAATTTCTTCCAAAACAACACTGATCGATAATAATTAAATTCCAATTATAGGTGACCACGAAACAACCGATTGGCCATGTTATAAAGCCCAACCGTCCAGTTGCCAGAGACCTTGTGGTAGATTATTGGCTTGTGGAAATCACACTTGTTCGTTGTTGTGTCATGTTGTTGAAGATGCTCCAGATGATATTCAAGTATAAATATCCAGAAATATCTAATCTAATCATTGAAATAATTGCAATTTAACACTTTTTTTAAGGCTGGAACAAATTGTGAAATATGTGAAAGTATGTGTACTAAAGAACGTCCAGAAGGTTGTCAACATGACTGTCTTAAACCATGCCATCCTGGTCCTTGTCCACCATGTAAACAAATGGTACGAATCTGGTGTCATTGTGGCCTTAATCAACCGTACATTCCATGTTATTTGTGGTTGGATCCAGAAAAACGGGAGGAGATCCAGAGTTGTGGCAATCAATGTCCTAAAAACGTAAAACGAATTATTGAACATCTCTCCAATAATTTATTATTATTCTCTATTTTTGTAGTTTGATTGTGGACATCGTTGTCGGGCAAATTGCCATCCAGGTCCGTGTCCAAATCCAGAATTATGCAAGAAA
>JAZBHA010000094.1:94839-135836 GCA_037464855.1 Iselma pallidipennis | reverse complement strand
CTAGTTGGTTTATCTATTTATCTCAATTAGCACTCCTATTGTTGGTATTGTTATTATTATTATTATTGTCAAATATCTGATTGTCTATTACAAGAAAACAATCTTGTTTGATAAATATTATCAATATTTACTTATTATTTAATGAAATTTTGATTAAATTGAAACATTTTCAATTTAATAAATGATTCTTCTTACCTTGTATAGTCCCCTTCGTGTGACACGTAATATTTATTCTTCTTGTTCTTGTGTGACTTTTTTGGTATCCACAAGACCCGAAGGCCGCGGTGTTTCTTATGTTTCCCAGCCACTTTTAACAAATTTGAACAAGAAATCAGAATAAAATTATTATATTAAAAATCACTTTTGATTATAACATCAACATCAGCTGCACCAATGCTGTATGTGTGTTTTATTACGAAATGACGTCGATGTTATTTAAAAGTTTTATTGTAATAAATGATAGATATAGAAGGAGAGAAGGCCAGATCCACAACACCAACAACAACAATAACAACAACAACAACAACAAAGAGGGGACTTGAAGAAGTGAAACCTTTAACATGAACAACCACACACTGAATTAGATATCAGAATATCATTATGAACAGAAGAATTTGTTAGAATTGTTAGGAAGGCACCTCTTTCTCTTTTACCTGGAATAACGGTATACTTTTGTGTGTCCAACAATGAATGTGTACAGAGACGGATTCAATTTGTTTGAAGACTACACTTGAAGATGATCGGCTCTTTGTCTCATCAAGAAACAGGATGTATGGTAAGAGATTGAAAATTGATTACGAAATCAATTGCTGTACCATTAACTACAATTTCCTATAGACCAGTGGTTCTAAAATTCATTTTTGCCCGGAACCCTTCTATTACCTACTGATAGTAGTGGAACCCTTATCGGTTGACGTAAAATTTATATTTATTTGTATATTAATAAATTACTAATTCGGTATTTTTGGGCTTTTGTATGATTAGTCCAGGGAACCCTAGGGTTCCACCATTTGGGAAACACTGCTAAAGACAATTGATTTGTTATTGTTACGAGTTCAATTGATTCATGATTGAACAGTTGCCATCAAACTAAGAATAAAGTAGGTTTTTTTCTTCGATTTTTTATCAATAATTTGACCCGGTTATTGTAAACTGTGATTTATATAAAAATGATTTAAAAAAATACAGTAGAACTCGGTTATAGCAACATTTTATATAACGACACTTCGGATATTACGATAAACCTAACACAGTCGGAATAGTGCTTACTCCATTCATTTACATCCATTCTAAAGCCCGGCTGTAATGATACTCGGTTATAACGATGCCTTGAGTGTCGTTATAATCGAGTTCTACTGTATTTATTTTTATGGAGATTTTTGCCTCCCACTTTTAATTTGTTTCTTTAGTAGATGCTATACAATATTTCAGAAGATTATGAAGGTTTTTTTTTCTAAATATTTTTTGCCTTAACTCGTTTTCGGTTTGGCTAGGTTGATGTTGTAGCCGCGACCTTTCCTCCTAGTTCACGATATTTTTTATTGTTTTGCTGGGAAATACTTTCAGATTCTTTCAAGTTTTTCGGTTCTTTCTTGCATTTGATGTTTCAAGGAAACGTTTCATATAGTTGTCAATTTTAATTTGCCAATCTATTTATTTATATTTGCAATGTTCGTAGGTAAGGTTAGTCGAGTGAAATGAAAGGTTCTACCGTTTTATTCAAATTGTAGAACATCAGCTAGGTACATAAAGGATGCAAATACTTAATAATAAAACAGCAGGGGCGGACTGGTTTACTTTGGCCCCAAGGGAAGTTCATACAAAAATGAAACATCTCGTCAGTTCATAACCAATAAAAATACCTTAAAAGATTATCAGTGCCTCCCCAAACGCTATTTCGCCTCAAAGACCCATTAGTCCCGAGGGAAATCTCCCCATATCCCTCTGTCCTTTAAAGGATTAAAAAGCACAGCAATTGAATAATAGTAGTAATAATATAATAATAGTTTTTACCCTTCATGGTAATGGTAATGGTAATTAATGAAACAAGAAATGTATAAATCCTAAAGATTTTATTTCATTTCATTTTTTCGTTTCAAATTTTGCAATAAATTCGAAAACATCTTTAGCTAATGTAGCTGGTACTTCAAAAGCATTAAAATGCCCTCCGCTATATTCATTTGCTTGCACAACTTTTGGATATTTCTCTTTAAATAAATTCACCGGTTGATATAGGACTTCATTGTCAAAGATTACACAAGCTGCAGGTACCATTACTGGTCTCCTATTATGTAAAAAAGATAATTGTTTAACATTTTAATATAAAGAGGTACTGAAAAAGAACTTACGAATCAAATAGAACATTTTCTCGTTTATTGAGCGATTCAGAATATAATCTCATTGATGTTGTTATTGAATTTGTTACCCAATAGATCATGATATTATCTAATAATTTTGTATAATCGAATTTTTCAGTTAAACCACCATCTAATCGTTTAACTGCATCTCTATCTGTCCATACAATAAATTTTTCTAAAATATAAGCTGCCAATCCTGCTGGCGAATCATTCAAAGCCACACCTGTAATTATTATCAATTTAAGCAAATTAAATTATTAAATAATAATAATAATAATAATTGAAAATTACCAACTGTATCAGGCTTGGTAGCTTGTAAATGCATATAACCGAATTCTTGTAGAGCATATGAGAAAAGATTCGATAATGGATACATTAAATGTTCATATTTCTTATCAACAACAAGACTAGGCCATAAACTTCCACTTAATAATTTTAAACTAGCTACCGGTCCATTTGAAAAACAAATACTTGTATGGATTCCTTTAACATTATCAGGATAGAATATTCCTAAATATGCAGCAATAACAGAACCCCAATCACCACCTTGTACATAGAATTGATTAAAACCTAGTCTTTTTGTCATCAGTTGTTTAAAAACAACAGCTATTTCAGCAGCACCTAAACCGGGTTTATATGAACTTTCTGAAAAACCATAACCGGGTAATGATGGTGCTATTACTTCAAAAACAAATTCTCGTCCTTTTTGTGGTGTTGTTAATAATGGAATAAATTCATAGAATTCACGAATTGATCCTGGCCAACCGTGTATTAATAATAATGGTATTGTTTTAGTACCAGGTGGAATTTTTGTTGGTTTTACATGAATGTAGTGAATTTTGAGACCTTGAACTTCAACTTGATATTGTGGAAATTGATTGAGGAATTTCTCACGTTCCCGCCAATTATATTTAGTTTGCCAAAATTTTAAAATATCTTTCAAGAGATCAGTGTTGATACCATATTGGTGTTGGATTCCTTCTAATGGAGGTGTAAGAGATTTTGTACGTTCGAGACGTACTTTTAGATCATCTAGTACCTGAAAGGAACAATTTAGAGACAATTCTCGATACAAAAACAACTAAAAAATACATACTTCATTGGGAATGTTGATTTTAAATGGGTAGATTTTTGAGTCTTCTTGACGAGGTTCTCCTGGACCCCACCAGATGTCTTCATTAGGTACTACAATAGGTTCTTTTATACTAATTTTATAAATTACGTTGCCTATAGCTAAAGCTAGTAATACGATCAAGTACTTAATTACACTATTCATTGTCGATTATTGAATAAAATAAGATAGAAACGATGTTATGTATTATGGAATACCATCAATAACATGTCGAGTCACTATCAGCGTTCCTGATGATGACACGAGGTCAAATTTGTTACTAGCGAAGGCCGAACCAAATTGAACAGGTATTAGATGACAACATAAACATCTCTGTACAATATAAAAATCAAAGTCAAAGTCCATTTAGTTAGAGATTTTTATTAGTCGTATTTATAGCAGATGGTTTACAAGATTATTTACATTTTTAAGTCAACATTTATCAAACATAGTCCATTTGTAACAATTTTCTTATCATTATTGTTATCAGTACAGTATAGTATCACCATTGTCATTATTTAGTCGAACAAAATGTGTCCTTCTTGGACGTGTTTAGCAATTTTGGGTCTAATAGTTTTTGTGGTTTGGAAAAAAATCAAAATTTTTTTTGCACCACCACCAATTCCAAAACTTGAAGAAACTTGGTGGGGTCGTGGTGTTCCTTGGAATGAAGATACATCAATTCGGCCTTTTATAATTTCTTATCCGGAAGAGGTACTTGGTTGAATTTTGTTCCAATTTTTTTCTAATAATAATTATCGTATTTAAGGAGTTACAAGATTTGAAACGTCGTCTAGATAATACAAGACCTCTAGTGCCACCCTTGGAAGGTATCCAACAACAGTATGGCATGAATACAAAACTTCTTCAAGAGGTTCTCGATTTTTGGCGAACGAACTATAATTGGCGTGAACGTGAAAAATATCTCAATAAATATCCACAATTTGTAACAAATGTCCAAGGATTAGATATCCATTATATTCATGTTAAACCGGAAAATGTTGGAAATTGTGAAGTACTTCCTTTAATGCTTCTACATGGCTGGCCAGGAACAGTTCGTGAATTCTATGAAATCATTCCGCTTTTAACAAAACCTGATCCAAGTCGAAAAATCGTTTTTGAATTGATTGTTCCCTCAATTCCTGGCTATGGTTTTTCTCAGCCAGCAGTCCGACCCGGTCTGGGCGCAGCACAAATGGCTGTAGTATTTAAAAATCTAATGAAACGATTAGGTTTCGAGAAATTTTACGTTCAAGGTGGCGATTTTGGTGCCATTATTTTCCAACACATGTCGGTTTTGTTTCCGGAAAATGTGTTGGGCTACCATTCGAATATGGTTTGGATTAATACACCGTTATCGACTTTAAAAATGATAGTAGGTGCCATATGGCCAACTTTATTCACTAAAAAAGAACATGTCGATCGTGTATATCCGCTTAAAGAGAAGTTTTTCTGGAGATTACGGGAAACTGGTTATCTTCATTTACAAGCGACTAAACCTGATACTCTTGGGGTAGCGTTGAAGGACTCTCCAGCTGGCTTAGCGTCTTATATTTTGGAAAAATTTGTAACTGGAACAGACTTCGCGGCACAAAATCGCGAAGACGGTGGTTTGAAGGATGTCTGGAAATACGAGGATTTAATTGATAATATTATGATATATTGGATAACAGGCTCTATGCCGACTGCAATTCGTCTTTATTCTGAAACTTTCAATAGAAAACACAATAAGTTAGGAATAATGAAGTAATCATTTTGTATTTTTTTCTTGTTCTTTTTTCAATGATTTAATTTGGCAATTTGCAGGATTCCGATTCAAATACCAACCGCCTATGCACGATTTAAGAACGATTTTTATGCTTCAGATGGATTTCTAAGTGAAATTTTCCCAAATTTGCTGCATCTTAGTGATTATGAAGGTGGTCATTTTGCTGCTTTTCAATTACCGGATGTTCTGGCTAATGACATCTTCATAGCTGTTGAGAAATTTGAGAAATATCATTCTTCCAAATTTAATTAAAATCATTAAATTACTCACTTACACATTGTTAATTGTAAATAATTTTTTGTATAAGTTACCTGAGTTTTGATAAGATTGTACTTCAAAATATGCCTTGTAATTGTGACTGTAGATAGTACATGACCATAAATAATTACACGATAACTGGTAATTATTTTATCTTTGAGAATTAGTACGTTATTACAACATAGTCAGGTGGAGTCGTTATTATTCGGTGACTAAAGTAATCGTAAAGATAAAACACACAACAAATTTTGAGGCTTTGAACTTGATATTGGTTGAGGAATTTTTCACGTTCTCTCCAATTATATTTAGTTTGCCAAAATTCTAAATATCTTTCAAGAGATCAGTGTTAATATCCTTTTAGTGTTGTATTCCCTCTACTGGTGGAATAAGAGACTGTGTACGTTCAAGTCGTACTTTTAGATCTTCTAGTAACTGAAAGGAACGATTTAGAGACAATTCTCGATACAAAAACAAGTAATAAGTATTTACTTCATTCGAAATGTTGATTTTAAACAGATGGATATTAGAGTTCTCTCGGACCCTACCAGATGTTTACATTTGGTACTGCAGTAGGTTCTTTTATACTAATTTTATTGCCTATAGTAGTTTATTAAATAAAATAAGCTAGAAACGATGTTATGTGTTGTGGAATAACATTAAAAATATGTTGTGTCATTATCAGCGATTCCTGACCATGACGCAGTGTCTAATTTGTTGCCCGCGAAGGCCAAAACAAATTCAACAGGTATTAGATGACAACATAAACATCTCTGTATAATATAAAAATTAAAGTCACGGTCCACTCAGTTAGAGATTTTTATAATTCGTATTTATAGCAGATGATTTACAAGATGACTACATTTTTAAGGGAACATTCATTAAACATAGTTCGTTTGTAATATTTTTTTTATCGTTACTGTTATTGGTACGATTACTGGTACAGTGTCACCATTGTCGTTATTTAGTCGAATAAAATGTGTCTTCCGTGGACGAGTTTAGCAATTTTGGGTCTCATAGTTTATGTGGCTTGGAAAAAAATCAAAAAGATCTTTACACCACCACCAATTCCAAAACTTGAAGAAACTTGGTGGGGTCGTGGTGCCCCGTCAAACGAAAATACATCAATTCGTCCTTTTAAAATTTCCTATCCGGAAGAGGTATTTGGTTAAATTTTGTTCCAATTTTTTTTCTAATATAATTATCGTATTTAAGGAGTTACAAGATTTGAAACGTCGTCTCGATAATACAAGACCTCTAGTGCCGCCCTTAGAAGGTATCCAGCAGCAGTATGGTATGAATACTAAACTTCTTCAAGAGATTCTCGATTTTTGGCGAACGAAATATAATTGGCGTGAACGTGAAAAATATCTCAATAAATATCCACAATTTGTAACAAACGTCCAAGGATTAGATATCCATTATATTCACGTGAAACCGGAAAATGTTGGAAATTGTAAAGTACTTCCTTTAATGCTTCTACATGGCTGGCCAGGATCAATTCGTGAATTCTATGAAATCATTCCGCTTCTAACAAAACCTGATCCAAGTCGAAAAATCGTTTTTGAATTGATTGTTCCCTCAATTCCTGGCTATGGTTTTTCTCAGCCAGCAGTCCGACCCGGCCTGGGTGCAGCACAAATGGCTGTAGTATTTAAAAATCTGATGAAACGATTAGGTTTCAAGAAATTTTACGTTCAAGGTGGCGATCTTGGTGCCGTCATTTTCCAACACATGTCGATTTTGTTTCCGGAAAATGTGTTGGGCTACCATTCGAACATGGTTGTGATCAATACTCCATTATCGATTTTAAAAATGGTAGTAGGCGCCATATGGCCAACTTTATTCATCAAAAAAGAATATGTCGATCGTATATATCCGATTAAAGAGAAGTTTTTCTGGAGATTGCAAGAATCCGGTTATTTTCATTTACAAGCGACTAAACCTGATACTCTTGGGGTAGCGTTGAAAGACTCTCCAGCCGGTTTGGCGTCTTATATTTTGGAGAAGTTTGTAACTGGAACAGACTTTACGGCACAAAATCGTGAGGACGGCGGTTTGAAGGATGTCTGGAAATATGAGGATTTAATTGATAATATTATGATATATTGGATAACAGGCTCCATGCCGACTGCTATTCGTCTTTACTCTGAAACTTTCAATAAAAAACAAAATAAGTTGGGAATAATGCGGTAATTATTTTTTTGTTGTTTTCTTGTCTTATTTTTAAGCAATTTCATTTGGTAATTTACAGGATTCCAATTCAAATACCGACCGCCTATGCACGATTTAAGAACGATTTTTATGCTGTAGATGGATTTATGAATGAACTTTTCCCTAATTTGCTGCATCAAGTTGATTATGAAGGTGGTCATTTTGCTGCTTTTCAATTACCGGATGTTCTGGCTAATGACATCTTTATCGCTGTTGAGAAATTTGAAAAATGTCATTCTTCCAAATTCAATCAGAACCACTAAATTACTAACTTACGCATTGTTAATTGTAAATAATATTTTATATAAGTTACCTGAGTTTTGATAAGATTGTACTTCAAAATATGCTTTGTAATCGTGACTGTAGATAGTACATGACCATAAATAATTATACGATAACTGGTAATTATTCTATCTTTGAGAATTAGTACGATATAAGCACACAGTCAGGTGGAGTCGTTATTATTCGGTAATTAAAGATAACCCGAAAGATAAAACAGACAACAAATTTTGAGGCTTTGAACTTGATATTGGTTGAGGAATTTTTCGCGTTCTTTCTAAATATATTTTTAGTTTGCCAAAATTTCAAAATATTTTTCAAGAGATCAGTGTTAAAATCATATTAGTGTTGTATTCACTCTAATGGTGGAATAAGAGATTTTGTGCGGTCAAGTCGTACTTTTAAATCTTCTAGTAACTGAAAGGAACAATTTAGAGACAATTCTCGATACAAAAACAAGTAATAAGTACTTATTTCATTCAAAATGTTGTTTTTAAACAGATGGATCTTAGAGTTCTCTCGATGAGGTTCCTTCCCCTAGACCCTACCAGATGTCTTCATTAGGTACTGTAATAGGTTCTTTTGTACTAATTCTATAAATTACGTTGCCTATAGTAGATTATTGAATAAACTAATCGTAAGATAGAAACGATGTTATGTATTACGGAATAACATTAAAAATATGTTGTGTCATTATCAGCGATTCCTGACCATGACGCAGTGTCTAATTTGTTGCCCGCGAAGGCCAAAACAAATTCAACAGGTATTAGATGACAACATAAACATCTCTGTACAATATAAAAATCAAAGTCACGGTCCACTCAGAGATTTTTATAATTCGTATTTATAGCAGATGGTTTACAAGATGACTACATTTTTAAGGGAACATCCATTAAACATAGTTCGTTTGTAATATTTTTTTATCGTTACTGTTATTGGTACGATTACTGGTACAGTGTCACCATTGTCGTTATTTAGTCGAATAAAATGTGTCTTTCGTGGACGAGTTTAGCAATTTTGGGTCTAATAGTTTATGTGGCTTGAAAAAAAATCAAAAAGATCTTTACACCACCACCAATTCCAAAACTTGAAGAAACTTGGTGGGGTCGTGGTGCCCCGACGAACGAAGATACATCTATTCGGCCTTTTAAAATCTCCTATCCTGAAGAGGTATTTCGTTAAATTTTGTTCCAATTTTTTTTTATATAGTTATCGTATTTAAGGAGTTACAAGATTTGAAACGTCGTCTCGATAATACAAGACCTCTGTTGCCACCACTGGAAGGTATCCAGCAGCAATATGGTATGAATACTAAACTTCTTCAAGAGATTCTCGATTTTTGGCGAACGAACTATAACTGGCGTGAACGAGAGAAATATCTCAATAAATACCCACAGTTTGTAACAAACGTCCAGGGATTAGATATCCATTATATTCACGTGAAACCGGAAAATGTTGGAAATTGTAAAGTACTTCCTTTAATGGTTCTACATGGTTGGCCAGGCTCAGTTCGAGAATTCTATGAAATTATTCCCCTTTTAACAAAACCTGACCCAAGTCGAAAAATCGTTTTTGAAGTGATTGTTTCATCAATTCCTGGCTTTGGTTTTTCTCAGTCAGCAGTCCGACCCGGTCTCGGTCCGGCACAAATGGCTGTAGTATTTAAAAATCTAATGAAACGATTAGGTTTCGAGAAATTTTATGTCCAAGGTGGCGATTTAGGCGCCGTTATTTTCCAACACATGTCGATCTTGTTTCCGGAAAATGTGTTGGGATATCATTCGAACACGGTTGTGATCGAAACACCGTTATCGATTTTAAAAATGGTAGTAGGCGCCATATGGCCAACTTTATTTACCAAAAAAGAACATGTCGATCGTATATATCCCATTAAAGAGAAGTTTTTCTGGAAATTGCAAGAAACTGGTTATCTTCATTTACAAGCGACTAAACCTGATACTCTTGGCGTAGCATTGAAAGACTCTCCAGCCGGTTTAGCGTCTTATATTTTGGAGAAATTTGTATCTGCAACAGACATCACGGGACAAAATCGTGAGGACGGCGGTTTGAAGGATGTCTGGAAATATGAAGATTTAATCGATAATATTATGATTTATTGGATAACAGGCTCTATGCCGACCGCCATTCGTCTTTATTCTGAAATTTTCAATAAAAAAAACTATAAGTTAGGAATAATGCGGTAATCATTTTATATTTTTTTCTTGTTCTTTTTTCAATGATTTATTTTGGCAATTTACAGGATTCCTATTCAAATACCAACCGCCTATGCACGATTTAAGAAAGATCTTTTTGTTATAGATGGATTTATGAGTGAAATTTTTCCAAACTTGCTGCATCAAGTTGATTATGAAGGTGGTCATTTTGCTGCTTTACAATTACCGGATGTTCTGGCTAATGACATCTTTATAGCAGTTGAGAAATTTGAAAAATATCATTCTTCCAAATTCACTTAAAACCACTGAATTACTAATTTAATGATAAATAAAATTTTATATAATTTACCTGAGTTTTGAAAAGATTTTACTTTAAAATATGCGTTGTAATCGTAACTGTAGATAGTACATGACCATACATAATTACACGATACAAAAACAAGTAATAAGTACTTACTTCATGGAAAATGTTTTTAAACAGATGGATATTAGAGTTCTCTCGATGAGGTTCCCCTAGACCAGATGTCTTCATTAGGTACTGCAATACGTTCTTCAATACTAATTTGATCAGTTACGTTACCTACAGTAGATTATTGAATAAAATAAGGTAGTAACGATGGTATGTATTATGGAATCTATAACATGATGAGTCACTGTTAGCGGTTCCTGATCATGTGAACAGGTATTAGAACACAACATAAACATCTCTGTACAATATAAAAATTAAAGTTAGCCAAAGTCCATTCAGTTAAAAAAATTTATAACTGTACATTATTAAAGCAGCATTCACCATGTAACAATTTTCTTATCATTACTGTTATCAGTACCGACTACCAGTGTGGTATCATTATTGTTATTATTTAGTCGAGCACAATGTGTCCTTTATGGACGTGTTTAGCAATTTTGGGTCTAATATTTTCTGTGGTTTGGAAGAAAGTGACAAAAATTTTTACACCACCACCAATTCCAAAACTTGAAAAAACCTGGTGGGGTCGTGGTGATCCTTGGAATGAAGATACATCAATTCGGCCTTTCAAAATTTCTTATCCTGAAGAGGTATTTAGTTAAATTCTGTTCCAAGTTTTTTTTATCATTATCGGATTTAAGGAGTTACAAGACTTGAAACGTCGTCTCGATAATATAAGGCCTCTGGTGCCACCCCTGGAAGGTATCCAACAGCAGTATGGCATGAATACGAAACTTCTTCAGGAGATTCTCGATTTTTGGCGAACGAAATATAATTGGCGTGAACGTGAAAAATATCTCAATAAATATCCACAATTTGTAACAAGTGTCCAAGGATTAGATATTCATTACATCCATGTAAAACCGGAAAATGTTGGAAATTGTAAAGTACTTCCTTTAATGCTTCTACATGGCTGGCCAGGATCCGTTCGAGAATTCTATGAAATCATTCCGCTTTTAACAAAACCTGATCCAAGTCGAAAAATCGTTTTTGAATTGATTGTTCCCTCAATTCCTGGCTATGGTTTTTCTCAGCCAGCAGTCCGACCCGGTCTAGGCGCAGCACAAATGGCTGTAGTATTTAAAAATCTAATGAAACGATTAGGTTTCGAGAAATTCTACGTTCAAGGAGGCGATTTCGGTGCTATTATTTTCCATTACATTTCGGTTTTGTTTCCGGAAAACGTGTTGGGCTACCATTCGAATATGGTTTGGGTCCATACACCGTTATCGATTTTAAAAATGGTAGTAGGCGCCATATGGCCAACTTTATTCACCAAAAAAGAACATGTCGATCGTATATATCCGATTAAAGAGAAGTTTTTCTGGAAATTGCAAGAAAGTGGTTATTTTCATTTACAAGCGACTAAACCTGATACTATTGGGGTAGCGTTGAAGGACTCTCCAGCCGGTTTAGCGTCTTATATTTTAGAGAAGTTTGTAACTGGAACAGACTTTACGGCACAAAATCGCGAAGACGGTGGTTTGAAGGATGTCTGGAAATACGAGGATTTAATTGATAATATTATGATATATTGGATAACAGGCTCTATGCCGACTGCAATTCGTCTTTATTCTGAAACTTTCAATAGAAAACACAATAAGTTAGGAATAATGAAGTAATCATTTTGTATTTTTTTCTTGTTCTTTTTTCAATGATTTAATTTGGCAATTTGCAGAATTCCGATTCAAATACCGACCGCCTATGCACGCTTCAAGAAGGATTTTTATGCTTCAGATGGATTCATGAGTGAACTTTTCCCAAACTTACTGCATCTTAGTGATTATGAAGGTGGTCATTTTGCTGCTTTTCAACTACCGGAAGTTCTGGCAAATGATATCTTTATCGCTGTTGAGAAATTTGAGAAATATCATTCTTCCAAATCTAATTAAAATCATTATTAATTGTATACTTACGGCTCGTTAATTATAAATAAAATTTTATATAATTTATCTGTGAGTTTTGATAAAATTCGTACTTGAAAATACGCTTTGTAATTGTGACTCTAGATAGTATATGACCATAAATAATTATACGATAACTGGTAATTATTTTATCTTTGAGAATTAGTACGATATAAACACACAGTCAGGTGGAGTCGTTATTATCCAGTAATTAAGATAGTCCGGTAATAAAAAGACGCGACAAAATGTCTTTCACGATGCTTATACTTCTAGTGTTTATTGTGACATTCTTTATCGTGGTTTTTAAAAAATTGTGGTTAAAAATAACAGAAATTCCTTCAATGCCTAGATTAGAAGATACTTGGTGGACAGATCAAGATCGTTCACAAGACGATGCCACCATACAGCCATTCAAAGTTCAGATTGCTGATAATGTACACGATTAATTGGTTTATTCTTGATTTCCTATAAATTTATATTATTTAAGGTTTTAGAAGATCTTCAAAATCGATTGGCTAGTGCAAAACCTTTTACCCATCCCTTGGAAAGTACACAACATCAATATGGTATGAACACAAAATTGTTAAATGAAATCGTGGAATTTTGGCGCACCAAATATGATTGGAGAGAACGTGAACAATTCCTTAATCAATTCCCTCAATACACCGTTAATGTTCAAGGATTACGTATTCATTACATTCACGTTAAACCTGTGGAAAATACTGATTTAAAAACAATACCACTTCTTCTTTTGCATGGTTGGCCTGGATCAGTTCGTGAATTCTATGGAATTATACCAATTTTAACAACACCACAACCGGGACGAAAATTGGTTTTTGAAGTCATAGCACCATCCTTACCTGGTTACGGTTTTTCACAGGCTCCAACTAAACCTGGTCTAGGTGCTGTCCAGATGGCTGTAGTTTTTAAGAATTTCATGCAGAAATTAGGGTATGAAAAATATTATATCCAAGGTGGTGATTGGGGTGGGATTATTGTTCAACATATGGCAACACTTTTCCCTCAACAAATTCTTGGCGTCCATTCAAATATGTGCTTTATAAACAGTTTTCTATCAAATTTGAAAACGGTTTTATTCAGTCTGGCACCATCATTGTTTCTGGAGAAGAAATTTATTGAGAAAATGTATCCACTTAAAGAACGTTTTGTTAACAGACTTCTTGAAACTGGATATCTGCATCTACAAGCAACAAAACCAGACACAATCGGTTGATTTTTCTTGATGAATTTATTTAGAAAACATAAAGATAACAGTGAGAATTTTTAGGTGTTGGTTTGAATGATTCTCCAGTTGGTTTGGCGGCTTATATTCTAGAAAAATTCATTACATGGACTAATCCTGATTTTAAAAATCGTTTAGATGGTGCTCTAAATCAAAAATATTCGTATACAAATCTATTAGATAATGTTATGATCTATTGGGTAACAAATTCAATAACAACATCAATGAGATTGTATGCTGAAACATTCAGTAGAGAAAACACAAAACTAAATGTTGAAAAGTATTATCCTCTTTGTTGGTAGGAATTAAAACTTAATTTTAAAAAATTTTAGGATTCCTGTAACTGTTCCAGCTGCTTATGCACGATTCTCTCATGAATTGAGTTACTTACCGGCTTCTATTTTAGAAGAGAAATACAAGAAATTGTTGTATGAATCTGATTATGAAGGGGGACATTTTGCAGCTTTTGAAGTACCAGAAGTTTTGGCAAATGACATTTATGAAGCTATAGCCAGATTTGAAAGATACTATATGTATGGTTATTAAATTGTTGTTTTTTCCCCTTTCTAAAGAAACACTTTGAAAAAAACATGAATAAAAATCTTCAACAGTTCTCCTATTATTAATAACCCTTTCGGACCAATAACCATTAGTGTACCAACCAAGGTTTCTTTTTTAGGCAAAAAAAAGGAGTGTACAGTGCAGTACATAAAATTTCATCCGTTTATCTTGCCGATGTAAGCCTTAAAACAATGTTAGATAGTTGCATAACATCAAAATAAAGGATTTCTCTCGCCCGGCGCATCCACCATTTTTACGGGCGTACAAGAAGGTTGCATTTTCATTTTTTTTTGATGTGTTCTAATTTTTTTTTGAAAACTGATTAATCTATGTGTCGATAAGAGGAATAATACATAATATAACACAATTGCAAGAAGAATATGTTGATAAAATGAAGAAATAGAAAGTGATCGAGAACTTATTAAAGCTGTTGTGGGCATTTGCAAGTTTCAGTCAGAAATTTATCAAAAACCTGCAGAAAGAACTAAGGAAAACGAAAGGTATATATTACTACTATTATTTTTTATAAAATGAGCAATTTTATTTTCATTGATTCACCAATAAAAAAATTACTTCTCATTTGTTGTTTTGCCCGGCTGTACCATTCTTCCAATAGCTTCATAAATATCATTTGCCATAACATTTGGAAGTTCAAATGCAGCAAAATGTCCACCATCGTGATCCGATAAATGGACCAAATTTGTATATTTTTCGTTCAGAATAGCCGCTGGCTGGTACGCTAATTCGTTAGTAAATCGAGCACATGCACTGGGAACATTAACAGGGTTCCTAAAACAAAATTTACATATTATTTAAGTCATAAAGTACTGCAATTAAATAATATTACTGATCAACTCCTAAAGCTAACTGTGCTTTATTGAAAGTTTCTGAATATAATCGTACAGATGTTGTTATTGAATTCGTTATCCAATAAATCATGATATTATCTAAAATTTTCGTATAAGTGAATCGTTCGGTTAATTTTCCATCTAAATAATTCTTCCCCTCAGGTTTAGTCCAAGTAATGAATTTTTCTAAAATATATGCCGCCAAACCAACTGGAGAATCATTTAAAGCAACACCAACCGTATCAGGTTTAGTAGCTTGTAAATGCATATAACCAAGTTCTAACATAAGATTTGAATATTTCTCTGATAATGGATACATCAAGTGTTCATGTTCTTTATCAACAATCAATCGAGGAATAAAACTGCCCACCAATGTCTTGATATTTGATAAAAGTGTATTAACAAAACACATATTTGAATGTACACCAAGTACTCGATCCGGATATAAAACAGACATGTGTTGAACAATGATAGCACCCCAATCACCACCTTGAAGATAATATTTCTCGAAACCTAAACGTTTCATGAAATTCTTAAACACAACAGCCATCTCAATAGCACCTAAACCAGGTCGTACAGCTGCTTCAGAGAATCCATAACCGGGTAATGATGGTGCAATTACTTCAAAAACAAATTCTCGGCCCTTTTGTGGTTTCGTTAATAATGGAATGATTTCATAGAATTCGCGAATTGATCCAGGCCATCCATGTAATATCAATAGAGGGTAAACTTTTAAGTTGCCTGGATTTGTTGGCTTTACGTGAAGATAATGCAGCTGGAGTCCTTGCACACTAACTTTATATTGTGGGAATTGATTGAGGAATTTTTCACGTTCTCTCCAATCATATTTTGTTAACCAGAAATCTACGAATTGTTTCAATAGATTCGTGTTAAGTCCATACTGATGTTGGACACCCTCTAAAGGAGGGATGAATGGTCGGGCTTGTTGCAATCTTAATTTTAAATCTTTGATGGCCTAACAACAATAAAACAAACATTGTATTATTTTTGAATTGTTTACGTTTGAATTGATTGTGATATTAGATGAACGGTCAAGGTTGCGTACTTTAACCCAGACCGAACCTGTTTGTTTGATACTAGGACACGCATAGAAACGTTGTCTTTTCAAAATATTTATACTTTTTTGATAAAAATTTGATTTAAAGACGGATAAAAGATAGAAATATTATTGAATCTACCTCATCAGAAACACTGATTTTGAAAGGTTTGATTGCAGTCTCTTCTTTTGATGGATCTCTGGGGCCCCACCAGACATCATCTAATTGTGGCAAAGGTGGAACTTGCAAAATTTGATGCACTGTGTATCCCACTAGAATTGCCGATAATAGAACTACCAATTTTAGGATAAGACCCATTTCTGTTTATAGAATAGAATAGAATAGAACCGGTGCTGTTCAGTGACTAGCTGACTAGAAAAGTGAATCAAATTGATGATATTGAAATCCCCACTTGTTTTTTTGATATCTACACTCTAACAGTAAACAACAATGAGATACTACATAACATCTATAATGATAAACTTATTATTTCTCTGATTAATTAAAAGGCTATCAAATGACTTAAGTGAGAAATGATAATTGTTGATTAAAGTATTTAAGTCAACATTATTGAAAATTGAGGTATAAATAGAGGTTTCTCTGATTAGGCGATGAGAATTTAGGAATTCCTGCACAGAAACTTGAAATTACTGCCGGAAGATTACATAGAATAGCAAGTATAGTCAAGATGACTTTAATTAACAAACATTTCTGAAAGGAGAAGGACTCGTTAAGTCATTTTATATGACTGACTAGAATTAATCCTGAATAGTTAGATTTAAATGTCGTCTTTTTTATATGAGGCTTTCAAAGTTTTAGAATTATCTCAAGAAACTGCAAATAGAATTAGGCCACGCTCACACTAATACGAATTTTCGTTGACATCTGGAATCGATTTATTGCCATAGATTCCAAATTTCAAAGTCGGCAGTTGCCGTAGCGGCAAAGAAAATTCGTACTGGTGTGAGGGAGGCTTTAGGGAAAACGAAAGGTACATATTATTACTATTACTTTTTATAAAAACGAATCATTTTATTTTCTTTGATTCAACAATAAAAAAATCATTTTTCATTGGTTGTTTTTCCTTAGCTGTATCATTTTTCCAATACCTTCATAAATATCATTCGCCAAAACATCTGGAAGTTCAAATGCAGCAAAGTGTCCACCATCATAATCCGATAAATGGACCAAATTTTTGTATTTTTCACTATAAATAGTCGCTGATTGGTAGACTAAGTCGTTAGTAAATCGAGCACATGCACTTGGTACATTAACAGGACTCCTACAAAAAATTGTTTAATAGTATTTAACTCATAAAGTATTGCAATTAAGTAATATTACGCATTAATTCCTGATGATGTCTGTGCTTTATTGAAACTTTCTGAATATAATCGTACCGATGTTGTTATTGAATTCGTTATCCAATAAATCATGATATTATCTAAAATTTTCGTATAAGTAAACCGTTCGGTTAATTTTCCATCCAAATAATTCCTCCCATCCGGTTTAGTCCAGGTAATGAATTTTTCTAAAATATATGCCGCCAAACCTGCTGGAGAATCATTTAAAACAACACCAATTGTATCAGGTTTAGTCGCCTGTAAGTGCATATAACCACTTTCTAACATAAGATATGAATATTTTTCCGATAATGGGTACATCAAATGTTCATGTTCTTTATCAACAATCAATCGAGGAATAAAACTGCCCACTATTGTCTTAATATTTGATAAAAGTGTATTAACAAAACACATATTTGAATGGACACCAAGTACTCGATCAGGATATAAAACAGACATATGTTGAACAATTGCACCACCCCAATCACCACCTTGAAGATAATATTTCTCAAATCCTAGACGTTTCATGAAATTTTTGAACACAACAGCCAACTCAATAGCACCTAAACCGGGTCGTACAGCTGCTTCAGAGAAGCCATAGCCGGGTAATGATGGTGCTATTACTTCAAAGACAAATTCTCGTCCTTTTTGTGGTGTCGTCAATAATGGAATGATTTCATAGAATTCACGAACTGATCCAGGCCATCCATGTAATATCAATAGAGGGTAAACTTTTAAGTTGCCTGGATTTGTTGGCTTTACGTGAAGATAATGCAGCTGGAGTCCTTGCACACTAACTTTATATTGTGGGAATTGATTGAGGAATTTTTCACGTTCTCTCCAATCATATTTTGTTAACCAGAAATCTATGAATTTTTTCAATAGATTCGTGTTGAGACCGTATTGATGTTGGACACCCTCTAGAGGAGGGACGAATGGTCGTGCTTGTTGCAATCGTAATTTCAAGTCTTTGAGGACCTAACAGAAAATTAATAGAAATTAAATACTGTATTTTAGAATTTCCTATGTTATTATTGATTGTGATATAAATTAAACAATCAAAGTTACGTACTTTAATCCAGACCGAACCTAGTTATTTGATAATGGGCCACAATAGAAACGTTGTCTTTTCAGAATATGTTTCTAAATATAAATTTTATTCAAACGTAGATAAACCTTTACCTCATCAGGGACATTGATTTTGAACGGTTTAATGGCAGTATCTTCTTTAGATGGATCTCTAGGGCCCCACCAGACATCATCTAATTGTGGCAAAGGTGGAACTTTTAAAATTTGATGCACTGTGTATCCAACTAGAATTGCCGATAATAGAGCTATCAATTTTAGGATAAGACCCATTTCTGTTTATAGGACGGAACCGGTGCTGTTCAATGACTAACTCACTTGTAGAAAAGTGAATCAAAATAATGATATTGAAATCCCCTCTTTTTTTTATATCTACACTCTGAAAGTAAACAACAGTGAGATATTACATAACATCTATAACGATAAACGCAGGGCCGGCGCTAGGTTGCTTGGCGCCGTTATGCAGGAATTTATATGGCGCCCTAGAATTATTGCCATTATACCTAATGTTTATACGACTAGTTATCCGTCCGTGGTGCCCTTACCGTTGGCGCACCTTGATGTCAAGCACCCTTATGCCCAGCATCACCTGCTTACTGCGTTCCGCCGGCCCTGGATAAACGTATTATTTCTCTGGTTAATTAAGAGGCTCTGACTTAGGTAAGTGAGAAATTTAGGAATTCCTACACAGAGACTTGAAATTACTGCTTTAAGATTGCATAGAATAGCAAGTATAGTCAAGGTGACTTTAATAAATGAAACATTTCTGAAAGGAGAAGGACTCGTTAAGTCATTTTATATGACTGACTACAATTAATCCTGAACAGTTAGATTCAAATTTCTGAAAAATATGTAATTTTACTGTCGTCTTTTTTCTATATGGCTATCAAAGTCTGGCAAACCTGGAGATTTGGAATCCATTTACCGCTACAGATTCCAAATTTCAAAGTCGGCGGTTGCCGCAGCGGCAACGAAAATTCACACTGGTGTGAGGGAGGCTTTAGGGAAAACGAAAGGTACATATTATTACTATTACTTTTTATAAAATCATTTTATTTTCTTTGATTCAACAACGGAAAAAATCATTTCAGCTGTATCATTTTCCCAATAGCTTCATAAATATCCTTCGCCATAACATCGGGAAGTTCAAATGCAGCAAAGTGTCCACCATCGTAATCCGATAAATGGACCAAATTTTTATATTTTTCACTTAAAATAGTCTCCGATTGGTAAATTGCCTCGTGAGAAAATCGAGCACATGCACTAGGAACATTAACAGGATTCCTAAAACAAAATTTTCGTATTATTCAAATTATAAAGTACCTACTATAATCAAACAATATTACTGATCAACTCCTGCAGATAACTGTGCTTTATTAAAATATTCTGCATATAATCGTGCAGATGTTGTTATTGAATTCGTTATCCAATAAATCATAATATCATCCAAAATTTTTGTATAAGTGAATCGTTCGGTTAATTTTCCATCTAAATAATTCTTTCCCTCAGGTTTAGTCCAAGTAATGAATTTTTCTAAAATATATGCCGCCAAACCAACTGGAGAATCATTCAAAGCAACACCAACCGTATCAGGTTTAGTAGCTTGCAAATGCATATAACCACTTTCTAATATAAGATTTGAATATTTTTCTGACAATGGATACATTAAATGTTCATGTTCTTTATCAACAATTAATCGAGGAATATAACTGCCCACAATTGTCTTGATTTGTGCTGTAAGTGTATTAACAAGACACATATTTGAATGTACACCAAGTACTCGATCAGGAAATAAAACCGCCATATGCTGAACAATTGCAGCACCCCAGTCACCACCTTGAATATAATATTTCTCGAACCCTAAACGTTTCATCAAATTTTTAAATACCACAGCCATCTCAATAGCACCTAAACCAGGTCGTACAGCTGCTTCAGAGAAACCATAACCGGGTAATGATGGTGCTATTATTTCAAAAACAAATTCTCGTCCTTTTTGAGGTGTTGTTAATAATGGAATGATTTCATAGAATTCACGAACTGAACCGGGCCATCCATGTAACATTAATAACGGGTAAACTTTTAAATTGCCAGGATTCGTTGGTTTTACGTGAAGATAATGCAGTTGGAGTCCTTGTACACTGACTTTATATTGTGGGAATTGATTGAGGAATTTTTCACGTTCTCTCCAATCATATTTTGTTAACCAGAAATCTATGAATTTTTTCAATAGATTCGTGTTGAGACCGTATTGATGTTGGACACCCTCTAGAGGAGGGACGAATGGTCGTGCTTGTTGCAATCGTAATTTCAAGTCTTTGAGGACCTAACAGAAAATTAATAGAAATTAAATACTTTATTTTAGAATTTTATATAATATATTATTATTGATTGTGATATTAATTAAACAATCAAGGTTACGTACTTTAACCCAGAGCGAACCTGTTTATTAGATAATGGGACACACATAGAAACGTTGTCTTTTCAGAATATGTTTCTAAATATAAACTTTATTTAAAAATAAATAAAAAATTATCCAATTTACCTGATCAGGGACACTGATTTTGAATGGTTTAATTGCAGTCTCTTCTTTAGATGGATCTCTAGGGCCCCACCAGACATCATCTAATTGTGGCAAGGGTGGAACTTTCAAAATTTGATGAATTGTGTATCCAACTAGAATTGCGGATAATAAAACCATCAATTTTACGATAAGACCCATTTCTGTTCAAAGGATGGAACTGATGATGTTTAGTGACTAGCTGACTGAAAAAAAAAATTAATGAAATTATTAATATTGAAATCCCCTCTTTTCAAGGTATCCACATCAGAGTGTATGATAAATTTTTATGTAATAATCATGTAGAAGATGACATAGGGAATATTGTCAAGGCTGTTCTAATCAATTCAGATTTATATATTATGTGAAATGATTCGTAAAGTGATTTGCACCTTACTTATACCTATTTTGATCTTGTATCAGTTTTTGCGTGTAAAATCCGATCATCATAGAAATGCTTAGTAATGTTGGCTTCAATTATTTCAAAATCTGTGAAAAAAAGACAATATCAAAAAGATAATTACTAGCCAAATTTTAGGCGAACAACACCAACAACACCATGACGAGTCTGTTTTTTTTTATAAACAATTGTAAGATGAGATACAATACCTATTATATAATAGTTCAACAGATTAAGGGAAATTGAAAACAGATGTATTTGAGGTAAAACCTTTCTAAAGCATCACTAATTTAGTCTTAACTCCAAATATTCTTAACATCTCTGGTGGAGCCGATAGCTGCTGCGTTCTCTCGTTTTTACTTTAGACGTGTGCAAAATTATCTTTATCCTGACTTGAATCACGAAAAAAAAAGACTTTTTTGTCTATTATCCTGCAGTAACAAAGACTGTTTTATAAACATCTTTCAATTAAATATGCAAAATATAGGCTATTTTATCATATCACTAATACTAATTATTTGAATCCATTAGGTATGTTTTGTAATATTGTTGAAAAATTCCATCTGTTATAGATAGATTTACGAGAAAATCCTTGCGCAATTGCACAATTATTATGTCCTTTTTTTTAGTGATAATAATTTTAAATTCCCGCCAGTCCAATCCAGGCAACCAAACATACACGTGTGTACGCAACCAAGTGTGTTTCAAGGCGCGTTCAGACTTATTTATTTATTAATAAACAATAATGATAATTTAAAAAATATATATATTGATGACACATCTGTGGACAAACAGCTCCAATTTAAAAACAAAATTATATTAATCGGTTGAGTAGGAACTGTCGAAAATGAACGGCTTGTGTTTTAAATATGACTGGTATTTAAATTTTTCCCGGCTTTTTTGGCAGTGCTGCCACCTAAAAATCCCCTAAATTGCATAAAGCGTCACGTTTTAAATATTTCATCAACGGTTTTTAATTTATTTATTAATTATTTATAAAATACACATTAATAATGGCTTTGAATAAAGTTGATGAACTTGCTAGTGCTTTAGAAAGTACACGAGTAAGTCCAAATGGTATCAGTTTTGCATCAAAATCATTAAAACTTGATTCATCCCAAGATGGTAAGGTTATGTTCTGCAATGATATCAGTGTTTTTTTAAAAAATATGTTTTTAATTGATAATTTCCAGCAAAACAAATTGTTGAAGAACTTGATAAATGTACAGATCTACAATATTTAAATTTAGAAGGCAATACTTTAGGTGTTGATGCTTGTAAAGAGATCGGGAAAGCATTAGAGAAACATCCTGAATTCAAACGGGCATTATGGAAAGATATGTTTACCGGTAGAATGAAGACCGAAATTCCAAAAGCTCTGGTTTGTTGTTTGCCTCGTTTCCCTAAAAATTAGTTTTAATACAAATATTTTATTTGTAGGAACATCTTGGAAATGGTCTGGTAATAGCTGGTGCAAAATTGGTAGAATTAGATCTAAGCGATAATGCATTTGGACCAATTGGTGTTGAAGGTTTAGCATCGTTAATAAAAAGTTCATCATGTTATGCACTGGAAGAATTACGTTTAAATAATAACGGTTTAGGCATTACTGGTGGTAAATTGTTGGCTGGTGCATTAACAGATTGTTACAATAGTAGTAAAAAAATGGGCAAACCATTGGCTTTAAAAGTTTTTATAGCTGGTCGTAATCGATTAGAGAATGATGGAGCTGTTGCATTATCATCAGTTTTTAAAATGATTGGTACATTAGAAGAAGTTGCTATGCCACAAAATGGTATTTATTATCCTGGCATTTCGGCACTATCTGAAGCATTCATACATAATCGAAATTTACAAATTTTAAATCTTAATGACAATACAATTGGTGCACGAGGTGCAGAATCGATCGCTAAAGCTCTACCAAATCTACAAAATTTAAAATCAATCAATTTCGGTGATTGTTTATTGAAAACAAAAGGTGCATTATTATTAGCGAAAGCTTTAAAAGATAATCATCAAAATCTGGAAGAACTTATATTGGGACATAATGAAATACGTTTAAATGGTGGTTTAGAATTAGTTAAAGCGATGGCAAATAAGAGTAAATTGAAAATATTGAATTTAAATGGCAATCAATTTGGAAATGATGGTGTAACAAATTTAAAAGATAATCTAAAAGATATCGGTAAGAAATATTTGATATTTATTAGTTGAAATCGTTGCGAAATTGATGTTATTTTAAAGGGAAATTGAATGTATTGGGTTCGCTTAGTGAAGATGAATCGGAGGATAGTGAAGAAGAGAATGATGAACAAGAAAATGGTAATCACAGTACAGATAATGAAGAAATTGAAGAAACAACTCAACCAAAAACGATTACGGTCGATGAATTTTTATCAACACCGTCAGATGATAATTTTGTAGGATTAGGAGAGTCACGCAACAACATAATTCTAAATAAGGCTAAAGTATTTTTAAAAAAATACATAAATTATGAACTATTTATTTATATAAAATAACTTGTAGGGCAATGAAATTCAACTAGAAACATACCTCCCAGTATTAATGAAAGTCTCACAGTTGTGTGAAAGTCCAAACATCAAAACCGCCCAAATGGCATTAGATTGTTCCGAGTTACTCTATAATGAATTGTTTAAATGGGCAATTACACGAAACTATTCTTCATTAACCGGTAATGCCCTGTTGGAATATACCGGATTAATTAAAGTAAATGTAATTTTTTATTATTGTTTTAATTAATTACTAATTATAATTGATTTTTAGAGTGAAGATAAACGCTTGAAATTATCTTGGAATAAGGATGTATGTGTTAGAATATTGGGGAAAATGTCGACAAAACCATTTATTCAAGAAGACATAAGGAATTTGTTGAATTTCTTTATTTCAAGACATACAAAATCAACTTAAATGTACAATTCTTCGATTTTATTATCAATTAAAAGGAAATTTACTTTTTTAATCAATTTTTTTTGTTTTATATTATTAGGCACAAAATTTTGAGAATCTTCAATAGACCATTATTATCACAGAAATATTTTGGTTATTATTAATGTTTACAGGTAGACTTGTAGAAAATTTGAAACTGTTGATCGACAAATCGGACACGGTGGTCTTCTATATCTTCGCAATAATTCATCCATACAATTAACACATAAACATAAATGTTTACAATTTAATAATAATATAGATCGGGTTTCTTCTTGACAAATTACACATAATGTATCTTGAGATTTCATTGAGTCTATTGGTGTTAGATCTGGACCTCGTAAAGCGACTAACGGTAGAGTTCGTAGATTTCGTAAAATTGACTGGAAATTTCTAATAATCGGTCCAGTTATAAAATTGGCAAGTTTATGTCTTGTTAATAAGACAAGTCGTCGGATATACAAATAACAACTAAGACTAGTATCGTACAAATAATGTAAAATAACAAAATAAAATTGTATAAAAATGTAGATGAGACAGAGACCTGTTATCAGGCCTAGAACCGTTTCAATTGAAACATCCGTGAAAAAGATGAAATCAAAAATTGATTGCGTTAAATTAGAAATATTGGTTGTAACAGATTTACAGAATTGTTCCCATAATTCTTTGAAATATTCAATTGAACTGATAATGGAATTTATAAATGATTTTGGCAAGAATGTCAGGATAAACCAAACGCCTTCACCAAATAGAATGATAATTGTTCTAATTAAAATAACAATATTCTTGGTAAGTAGAAAAACTGCAATGAAACCATTCAATATAATATCAAATATCAACAATATAAAACAGAAAAACTCCAAAGTATGTGATATCAGGTCAACAAATTCATTGATAATGTATTCGATTCCATTGAATCCATTTGCAACAATACTTGTGATTTCTTGTGATACATCTTGAATAAATAGTACAAAATCTTCAGAAATTATACTCAATGCCAATAAAATATTACTGATAATACAGAAAAGACTTGTTACAATGATAGTAGCAGTCGTCACTATAAATTGTCCCGTTTTAAAACTCAAATAGAACGCATAATACACTAGAGTTTTAAAAGTGGAAATTATGAATGCTAGCATTTTTATTATTCCAGCAAATAGTCCATTTTAATTATTTATAACAATAATAATTATTGATAAAAACAGAAAAATCTCTTGAATTTGAGGTTAGAAATTCAAATTGACAACTGACTTCTAGTTACTTGACAATTCTTAATGTTGGTATTTAAAATTTCTCTAGACTAATTGTAGCTCAAAAACCGGCGGTATTTTCAAAATTCTAACAATAATACAAAAATTAATTTGTGTAACTTTTAATTGCAGTCAAATAAGGAATGAACACTTTTAAATACAATTTTTAACGAGGATTTCAATTATTCTTGTAAAGGTTCATAAAACATTTGCCTTCTGGTAATTGTAACCAATTGTCTTTCGAATATTCAGTGTCTTTTTGTTCGATTACATGAAAAGTGTATGCATGTCGGGATTTTTGTGATTTATTCGGTTCACTGTGATGTACAACAAGTCCATGAATTAAAATACAACTACCTATAAATCAATCAATTCATAATTAATATGGTTATAATTATTTCTTTGAGTATTCACCTTTTTTTACCGGCACTGGTGTGAAATTACTTGTTTGATAAATTGGAGCTGAACCAGTATAAATTAACAATTCATCCGATTTCGAATCCGGATTACGGATATACCGTCTATGAACACCACTTTTATGAGATCCTTTAGCAAACCACAAACAACCATTTTCAATAGTTGCATCCTCCAATGCAATCCAGAACCCAACCACATTTATGGGTTCTGTATACAGATAAGAGGCATCCTGATGGGCAGTCACTACAATTTTCAATTAGTTTAATCAATAAATCAAACAAATTATAACTGATTGAATAATACCTTCACTTCCGATACCAGGATTTTTAAAAATATACATACTCTGAACCACTACCGGTTCTTGAAATCCTAATTGAAAACAACACTCTTTAACACGTTCATCGAACGTAAATTTTCTAAAAACTGGATTTAAATCGTGCAAAGCATGTCCAACTTTAGCTAGCGCTATATCTTGATCTACTTTTAATTCACCATTTGGTCCTAAAGCGTCAACTTCGAAAAAATATCGAATTTTATCGGAACTCCCCAAGAAATACGTATCTTTATTCTATAAAATAGAAATATTATTCGATCATTTATTTGTTTTTTAGGTAAATTTGAAAATTACTTGTTGTGATTCAGAATTCGTTGTACTAAATGTACGTCGTTCATTCTCTTCTGGCATATTTTTCGTTAAATTATCACCTTCTTGTTTGAGAAGATCAGCTTCAGATTCGGATAGGAAACCATCGAGGACAACATAGCCATCAGCTAGAAACTGCATAAAAAACAATCATTATTATTCAATTAGCAATTACAGTAAAACAGTAACGGAATTACTGTTATTTGAACAATTGTCGTACTTATCTTAAGTAAAATTGAAAATTACTTTATTAATGTACT
Organism: Iselma pallidipennis; assembly: GCA_037464855.1. Classification (NCBI taxonomy): domain Eukaryota; kingdom Metazoa; phylum Arthropoda; class Insecta; order Coleoptera; family Meloidae; genus Iselma; species Iselma pallidipennis. The sequence goes on along the minus strand of JAZBHA010000094.1, from coordinate 108,699 downwards.
TTAATTGATATTAACAGTTTTATAGTAAATATTTGATAAGAGGACAATGATAAAATTTTGAACTTTTAAAATAAACATGAACTATTGATAATATTTTATGTTAATAACTCTTGTAATTAAGATTCTAAAATTGCTATAAATACATGAAGAAATATGTAGGAAAAATGCAATTTTGGCCCTCCTACATTGTTATTTGTTTACATTAGAGAAGTTATAAAAATAGAAAATGCTTCATGGGGGTGTCCCGCAACCGCTACGATTCAAATATTATCAATCTAATCAAAAAAAATACCAACCTTTTGTTTAATACCTTGCATTTTTATTTTAAACCACAATTATTGCTAATAAAATTCTATTAACACTATTTTATTAATTGATTTTGTCACTGTAGAACTATATTTATAATAAATAATTAAAGATTTGGCACCGTTTTAAATAGAAAGCGCTCTGCTTAAATGAGTAGTAAAATGAAGCGCTTGCGTTATGGTATATGATTTATATACAAGAAAACAAAAATATATCGAATTAGTTACCCCCTAGTACGACTCTGTGATTCCATTTACAAGTTCTCGAATATTCAAAGTCCACAAATAGGATCTCGTTATTAGACAATGGGGGGGTCTCGAGATCTTTTTGGAATAATTATAGAAAAATTTAGAGTTCTTCGAGTCTTGATCCCGTATTACGATAGGTCGTCTCTTCTTTAGATTATTATTTAACTAAATAATAGTAAATTATTACAAAATTAGCAGAGGCGTAACTAGCATATGGCCAGTGTGTACGAGATCTGATTATAGTAAAACCTTGACCCTCATCTCGATTGCACAAGCCCGATAAGTCAATGAAATAAGGTGTAGTTTTTGTATTTGGCCATAGGCGCTAAAATTCCTAGTTACGGCTCTGCAAATTAGCTATTAAACAGTGTTTATAGAATTTTTTCCTCTCCGAACATTGTTTCTTTCTCTAAAAATAAAGACGAAGGTATTTATCTTCTCGTTTGTAGAAAAAGAACGGAACGAGTTAGGACAAAAAGATCTACCTGTGTAGAGACATAATAAGAGTGCAGATGGACGAAGAGACTTTTCTCTTGTAATTTTTCCCTTTTTCGCTCTAAAAATACAAATCTTTTGTCTCATTTTTAGTACAAGAAGGGAACAGTTAGAAGAGAAAAGTCTCTCCGTCTATATGCACCCTAAAAAGTGCGATTCTCTCCAAATATGTACTCTTTTCTTTATCTATTTTTTTGGAAAACTCTCCACCTATAACGACATACCAAAATTATTATTTTAAACTGTAAACATTAAAACAATTTAGAAAATTGAATAAACATGCTGCATTTAAGCTACGTAATTGCCGCAGGTGTTCACTTAATTTGTTGTATAATAATCCGGTTTATAACCAAGGTTTTGTGGTTTATAACAATAAAATCTCGCATTAAACAATAATCACATTGTACATAATATTTATAGGTGGATAGATTATAATTTTTATCATTTTAATAGAGATGAGTCTTATCTTTTTTTTTTTGGAGTGTTACTGAAATTACTGTGCATTTACGTGGAATTTCCTTTCATTTCACAACTGAATCTGTTGACAACTTGTTTATTTAAAAATAACAGTGAGTTATATAAATACGTTATAGATATACCTATACGTAATATTTGCATAAATTTAGATATTATTGAAATATACTACAACCGGAAACAGGTAGGTGTTTGAATTAAAAATAATTTGATTAATTTTCTGTGTTGTAGGTTGATTGCAACAATATTTTCTAAAGAAATAAACTTGGAAAGAAGGACCAACAAAAAAAAAACCTAGAACATAAAATGCATTATTTTTTATTAGAAAAAAAAACATACAAACTATAAAATGCCCAAACAAAGAAACAAAACAAAATTTTAACAATTAAAATAATAATAATAATAATAATAATAAATTAGAAATTCGAAATAATGTAAGTAGACAGCACTCAATTTATCTAAATTGATTTACAATGTAAATTAAATGATATTATTAGAGATAATGATTATTATCAAGTGATCTTCTCTAATTAATTAAAATCTAAATAAATAAAGTAAGAATTATGTGTAGGCAAACAAAAAAAAAAAACAACCCCTACAAGGAACTATTGTGTGACTAAAATTACTAAAATACTGCCATGTTTTTTCCTATGAATTTTTTTCTTTTTTTAAAAGAATTTTAAGTAATTTTCTGAAATTACAGCCTCATATTATTAATAAATATATTATCACAATTTTGATATTAGATAAGTAGGTGCGGCTATAAAATAGAGAACTTTGGTAATTTGTGCTAATACCCCTGATAACAATTTAGTTTTAAATATGATAATCTCGATAATAACTATAATAAAAGATTAGAATCACTACCTTTTCCCTGTATCCTTGACTCTATTAATTCGACAACGGAATGCAAAAAACAGATTAAAACTCAAAATGATCCGAGATAGATTATTTAGAAACGAGTTACAGAGTGTTGAGCATTGATGTAGATTTTGCAGATAATTGACAATTTAACCAATACATTACACCCTAATTACAAATCACAATTTAACTAATATTGCAATTTAGGCTATACGTTAAATTGTAATTACAGTTGTCGTGTGACTCAGCTCTTACACTCTGCAATTCAGTGTTTAAATAGAAATAATTGTTATATTCGCTACTATAGACCCCCCCTCCCGCTTTATAAAAGACTAATTGCACTAGAAAATCGAGACATAATTTAATTTTCATTTTATTAGTCAAGATCCAACTAACGTCAGTTCTTGTTGGTCATCATCGTCATCGTATCGTTGTAATGCATCTTTAGGTGTTGCATATTTGGCCCCATAATCTAATAATAACGCATCGATATTAATTTATTTAATTATATATATTTATTATAATGATTAAAAGTATTTTTTCGGTTAATGTCAATTAGTTTAAAATATAAAAACTGTATGTAAATCTTTTTTAAGAATTCTCTTGTTTTGACCCACCTGTATTTGTATCACCTTTCAATGCTAATAGATATTGAGCCAATCCATGAATTAAAAATCCAATAAATGCTGCAATTCCAAAGATACGGAAAGTTAGAGGTCCACCATAATTATTGTAGAGGAGACCACCAACAAAGCTACCCAGTGATACACCAACACCTTCGAATACGGCACCAACCATACCCTGTTAATTCGTTTTTTTAAATTTTGGTTGCAATTTTTTGAGAAAATCTTACCTGCATCGTAGCTTCAGTACCTGGCGGTGCAACAATACTAGCATACGATGCCATACATGCATAAAACAAACCAAATGTTAGACCATTTGTTAATGCTACAGGTAGAAACCACCATGGATTTTCAACAACTGAATAAATCATAAATCGAACACCTAATGTAAATAAAACTAATGTCATAGCATTTGTATGACCAATACGTTTCAATATCCATCCAGATAAGAAGAAAAATGGTAATTCACCACCAACTGTATCAATAAACATTACTAATCCTTCTAATGTTTTTATCCAATTCTGTGAATCACAACCTTGTGCTTTGGCTAAATCTTCAATTAACCAAAATAAAAATTGCCATACTAATCCTGTACACATACCAATACCAATACAACATACCATAAATACAATTATACGTATATCAATTAATAATCGACCAACGTCACGGAATATATTTGTCGAGATCTTCTTCTGTACGTACTGCAATTTAATTATTTTAAACCAGACTGTTTTTTTTTTTAATTATTTAACATACTTGTAATTTATAAGAAACCAAAAAATCTAGAATAATGAAAACAGCAGCCAAATAAAACGCTGAAATGAAATTCTTCTTGGAACTGCCAACACTTAAAGCATCCACCATTAGACCAGCTATTGGTGAAAATAGACCCCAACCAATTGACCCAAAAAGTCGTTGATAACCGTATTTATTTGGTTTATCACCTGAATTTTAATAATAATGATTAACTTTTGTTTCCATGTAACATGTAAATAATACAAACCTAACATTTCAAAACAAATTGCGTCTCCAACACTAACAACAATTGCTTGTCCAACCCATGCAGCAATCATTAAACATAAAAATATCCAAAATTGATATTGTTGATATAGATCATTATCACTAATCGATGGTTTTGCAACTAAATCATTGATATTATAATCATCACAATCAACTTCGCATAATGTTGATAGATGACATAATTCACCACATGGACATAATCGATCATATAATTTACCATTGATTTTAATATCTTTTAATACAAATGTTAATACATCATTGAAATCAACAGTTTTATTTTCCAAAATATCTCCACTTAATTGTAATCGTTCAGGATGATTTAATTGAAATTCTGATATATTCCAATAATTAATAACTGTTGCCCATTTATCAGGATCCATATCACAATTCAACTATAAATACACCACCAACAACAACAACAAAAAAGAGATAAAGATTTAATTAAATTGATAAAATCATTATTATTACTGATCTGTCTTACTTTACAATTGACTGTTTTCGTATTCGTTTGACTTTCTAATTGATCTTTAATACATTGATCTACAGTCATATTTAATGGAGATGTATCGAAAACTGATAAACTATCACTACATGAAAAATGGACAGTTTGTTGTAATGGTACACTAGGTGAATAATAAACAGCAATAAATGCTGCTGTTGTTAATAATTGTGCTAATAAAAAACTTAATTTCTGACATTTAAAATGATCAGCAATTGCACCCACTGTTGGTTTTGCTAACATACCACATATTGGTAAAATTGTATAAATTAAACCAACAACAACACTTGAGAATCCCAATTGACGGGCATATGTTGATAAGAATGGAACAACAGGTGCTGTACCTGTAATAATAATAAATAATAATAATAATAATAATCAAATTCCATCATGCAACAGTTCATGTGATTCTCAATTATCTCAATTGACTCGTTGGTGATTAATGACTTTTTTCATTCAACAAAAGTTTAATTGTCATTCAAATAATTGAACTTTGAGACCAATATTTGTGAAGGACATGGTTTCTTTGCAATCTCAACATATAATTTACAAAACCTCTATGTATTTTTAAATATTACGCAATTTTTCCTAAAAAAAAAATAAATAAATTATAACTTACCAGCATTCCATAGGAAATAATGAGCCTTCATTGGCAATAATTCTTTATTAATTCGGCTAAATTTCAACATTTTTTCTCAAAAATTTCAACTACTTTGCAAATTTATAGGTTATGTTCTACACAAGTTGGAAGACTCTAATTTTTAATCTTAATAATTACAAAATGATCTTTTTATGGCACAATTCAGTTTAATTAACTAATTTTTAAGAAGATAAAACACGAACCGTTTAAAATTAATTATAATTTAAATTAGGAGACGTAAAAATCGGTGTTTCACTAGCAACAATCACATTATCAGATGAGACACACACAGAAAGTATTGACAAAAAAAATAATCAACGTATGTCATAAAGAATAATAATAATTTATTCCTGATAAATGATATAAATGTATTAAAAAAAAGCCGAATTAATTAATTAATTAAACCCAATGTGCGATATTACGTCATTTGAGGTTAGGTAAACGGCGACGTCAGCAACTAAAGAGCCGGCCACACGATAACGTGACCGCTTTTCTAATACGACATTCCGATTGGTTGAAATTTTCTCATCGGCGAATTACAACCAATCAGAAATCGATTCGTCGATAAGGCAATGTGAAGTGGACCTAAAATTGGAACTCCCCTCTTTTTTGTTTTAGTAACGCGGGAAATTTAATTAATTCTGGAAAACTTTCTTTTAAAAACTGGTGGCGAAAAAATAGAATTTTCTTAAATAAACAACTTATAGATGAAATATTGCTAACTGGCGATTTGTAAATTCCAGGATAATTAAAATGCAGACTAAAATTTTCATGTTTTATTATTATTATTTACAATTTTCATTTTACAAAACAAAAATTTTAATTTAACAACATTTTATTTCATTTTCTTGATTTTCAATAAATGATTTCTGAGTGCAATCTGTTTATCTTTAAAACTCCTCTTAGTTTTACCACGCACTTTATGTTTAATCATCTGGAAATTCTTCTTTTTCTTACGTTCTCGATTTGTTCTGGAACAATTCTCATTGACTCTACCATCTTTATAACCGAATTTTTCACGATCTATTTGTCCAGCACGAACACTATCAATTCTTGTTTGTTTATCATGTTTACGTTTCTTATAAATATTTTCAATATCACCTAATTTAACAAATTCAGAAACTGGCGCAGCGGCGATTTTCTCTTCATCAATTTTACGTTTTATACCTTTATTGGTACTGTTTTGTACTTGTTTTCGAATATTTGCCATATCAATACGTTTAAAATCATCATCAGTTAAAATCCTTTCTAAAGTAACTTGTTGTGCTAGATCTCTTTTTTGTTTGGCTTTAAGAATTTTTCTTTTAGGCTTGTCATCATTATCATCATCACTTTTTTCTTCATTTGACACAACTTCTTCACCTTTCTCTTCATCAGACGAATGTTGAATATCTATCCATTCTTCATCATCCGACCCCGAATTCGAATCAATTTCAACATCGGATTTTTCTTCGTCTAAAAGCACTTCAGCACCAGGTACATAATCTCTGGCTTCCACTCGACCATAAGTTAGAGTTTCTAATTCTTGTGTCGCTTCAGTTGGACGTCCACGATCTTTCTTGTGCAATAAATCCGGTCTTGTACTCCGGAATAGATGAATTAATGATTTTGCTGCCATCATTACTGATCGATCTCTGTACGTTTTATATTGTGCTAGATCTCTTAATAGATCCTCATTCATAGATAATGGACAACGTGCACAAATCTCACGGACTGCATTCAAACCAATTGCCATTGCATCCGATGAATTTCGTTCGGTTATAAAATTATTTGCTAATGTTTTTAAAATTGGTTCTACAACATCTGGTGGTATTAGATCATGACTGGCTTGTGCAGCAAATTGTAAAATTCTGGTAACTTCACGTTGATGTGGTTGAAGAAATCGTTGTATATACGGATAATAACTGAATAAAAATAAATTATGTAACCCAATTAATCTTGATATTAAATCCAATGTTATTAATTTGATTTCGAATCGTTTATTTGTTGTTTCTAATTGATGGAATAATTTCTCAGCCATACCTTGTGGATCATGGATCAAATGTATTGCTGAGAAATTGAATACAGGTGCTTGTGATTTCTTTTTATATGCTTTTGATGCTAATTTCTTAACTTTATTTAATTGTTTTTCACGTTTTCTTGTCTTCTTATTGAATTTATTTGCCATCATTACATCTTTTGGATCTATTCCTTCATCACTATCACTATTATCTGAATCTTTCTCTTCTGTATCTTTACCAAGAAAGAATTTGATTGAAGCAACCATAACTTTCGGGAATTTCGAAAAACAACCAGATGCTATAACATTAACAGTTTTCGAATCATTCCATATATTTTTACGATACAATTCAATCATTATATCAACAGACATTTTGGCAGCACGTGCATTTGTATCTTTCAACATTGTATACATGAAATTCTGTAATGTTGTATTCAATTTGGCATCTTTATGTTTCGCATTGATATTTTTTATATCAGTTATAATATGATTTTCTAAAAATTCACGTAATACTTTATCTTGACAACGTAATAATTGAAAGAATAATTCCAATAGATCAGTGGGTTTCAATAGATTCTTATTACGTAGTAAAATCAATGCACGACAAAATATCATCCGTAAATTATTATTCAATACTGTATTGTGTTTCTGTAATAAATCGATTAATTGTTGTGGAAATGTTGATAATTCTTTTGGGTAACAATGAGACACTTGTGCCATAAACATAACAAGATCATCTAATGTTTTATTCGGTTGTTCTGGTGATAATTGAAAGACTTCGATGGTATTCTGGAAATGTTGATATTGTTGCATGAATTCTTCATGGTATGATGCTGGATCACGTTTTATTAAATTCTGCAATTGTGGTAGATTTTCTGGTAATTGATTATTGTGTCGTCGGACCATTTTTTATTGATTTTTTCAACAAAATTCACAATATTACACATAACACGTGTAGGTTAACTGATACCTAACCTCAAAAAGATCGAAATGACAAATTGGCAATACTGCCAACCATGCAACCCAAAAATATTGACAAAATTTTAATTATAATCTAATTTAATTTCCAGAAGAATAGAAATTTACTTATATAGTTGTGGTTTTGTGAAGTTTTTGCCACAATTCATGCTTTATTTTGCCTGAAATAATTATGAAACAATAATTCAAATTTTCTTTATGTTGGTGGAACTGATTGTTGACACTTTTGAGTTTTGACATTTGACAGTACGCGGCATGATTTGTTTGTTTATTGTTGCCCATTGTTGTTAACAAAGCATCCCAATTATAAAAAATTATCAATTCTTATCAATTTTTATGAATTTATTCCATTTACAATGTTTAGAAATCAATATATTTTGCTATGTCTTTATTGAAATTTCATAAAATACCCTATTTGCGTCTATTTGGATTGATAAAACCACTTGTTCGATATTATAATGATATTCCATTTGAAGATATACCAGAAGTATCACCTGCTATCATAAAACGAACATTAAAAGCTCATAATATCTTATATGAAGATGGTTTTACATGTTTTATAATAACATGTCCTATTTGTCAAAAGAGTACAAAAACTAATGTAAAAAATGTTTACATCAATAAAACAACAGGTAATTGTAATTTACATTGATTGTAATTAACAGTTAAATACAATTTAAACTAAAACAAATTCTAGGTATGTTTATGTGTACATCTTGTAAGTATACTGGACAATGGGATAGTTTAGAAAACCGATTTACAACAAAAAAGAAACGAATCAAATCACAAAATGATGAAGAAATCACAATAAATGAATCACAGAAATTATTCGAATTTATTAAAGATCTTAGAAGTAGAACTGATGAAATTAAACTCGTTAATCAAGAGAAATTCTGTGATATTTTAAAGAACTTTAACCTTCCTGTATAGTTACAAAAAATCGCTAAAAATTAGTCTTTTTATAAAAAATCATTTATTTTAGATAATCTCAAAGAATACCATAGAGAATCTTGATATACGTTTAGATAAAAGTGCCAATGATCTGTATTTTCCATTGGAGAATGTGAATTTTGAAATTGTAGGCTATCGTAAATTTAATCTTCACAATCGAGCTGATCTTGTTATACCGAATATAATTTATGGTGGTTTATTAACAGGACGACTAACAAAAACAAATAAAGATACAGCAATTCTAGTTCCAAATATTGAAGATTTTCTCGTATTATTAGATACAAGAATTGGTGGTAATATTGTATGTTTACCAAATGGTGTTAATAATCTATCACAATATGTTCTACCAACATTAGAACGATATAAAAAATTGATTTTATGGTTTGGTAATGATTTAAAATCATGGGATTCAGCTAAACATTTCGCCAAGAAATTAGGTGAAAAACGATGTCTCTTTGTTAGGTAAACAACCAACAATATTATTATTAATAAATTATTGATTTAATAATTATTTTAGACCATCTGATAAACACCTTTTACCTCATTTAATTGATAAGAATCAATATAAAACAATAATTAATTCAGCACAACCTATTTGGCATAAATCGATCACTACATTTACCAGTTTAAGACAGGATGTTTTGTTAGATTTACAAAATATTGATAAAGTCCAAGGTGTTAAATGGAAACGATATCCAACATTGAATAAAATCCTTAAAGGACATCGACGTGGCGAATTAACAGTCTTTACAGGACCGACTGGTAGTGGAAAAACAACATTTATGAGTGAATATTCATTAGATTTGGCGACACAAGGAGTAATTATTTAATTTAAACGAAAATATCTTTAAATATCAATATTATTATTCAATTAGGTGAATACTCTATGGGGCAGTTTTGAGATACGTAATGTCCGATTGGCGAAAACCATGTTACAACAATTAGCTGGTTTGCCACTTGATGAAAATTTGCATTTATTTGATAGTTGGGCTGATCGATTCGAACAACTACCAATTTATTTTCTAACATTTCATGGACAACAATCATTAAAAGTTGTAATGGAAGCCGTTGAACATGCCACATATGTCCATGATATTGCCCATGTTATTATTGATAATTTACAATTTATGATGGGCATTACAGATGAACCGAAACATATGGATCGTTTCTGGAAACAAGATACAATAATAGCAGCTTTTCGTACATTTGCAACACGAAAAAATTGCCATGTTACATTAGTTATACATCCACGTAAAGAACGTGATGATGAAGATTTAACAACCAGTTCGATATTCGGTGGTGCGAAAGCATCACAAGAAGCTGATAATGTTTTAATTATTCAAGATAAACGATTAACTGCTATTAGTGGCAAAAAATATCTTCAAGTATAAGCTTGTTGTTTATTACATGAAATTTCTAAAATGATTAATTAATAATATTGTAGGTTGCCAAAAATCGATACAGTGGTGATTTAGGTATTATGGCTTTAGATTTTGATAAACAAAGTTTAAGTTTTGCAACAAAAAAGAAGACCAAACCACCACAAAAGGAAACAACCGAAAAACAGTAATTAAATTAAGCCAAATGTTGAATTTTATACGATTTTTGTAATAAAATAAACTATTGAAATGGTTTTCAATAATCCGGAAACCTCTATGTTCTAAATTCACTTGTACATTCGTTGATCCGGATTGAAGGGGTTCTACTGTAGTTTTGCGATTTTGTGATGATGTTTTTACAATTTTAAAAATGGCGCGCTGTCACTTTGACAACAACAACAACAACACCAAAAATTAGGTTATGTTGTTATCAGCTGTTCACGATGCGATAAACAACCGACGATATAAAATTTCGATTATTTCCGTAAACTGAGGCTTTTTAAAGGAAGTTTCAATGATTTTACGTTAAAAGAAACAATGCGTCGTCTCTTTATAATATTAATTTGTGCCATAATTTTAATAGAAACGACTGAAATCAAATTACCAACAATTCTAGTTTCATTTCTAGCTCGTAATAAAGCTCATACATTGCCATATTTTTTAACAGCTTTTGAAAAACTAAATTATCCTAAAGATCGAATCGCTTTATGGTGAGTTGTGTTTTTAATTTTTTGAAAATTCCGCTAATTCCCGGTAAATGTCACGGTTAAGGTTAGCATAGACGCTCCAACTTATCTGTCTCTACCAAATTTTGGTATAATCACCACTTATCTAACAATGCAAGGTAAAATAAGATAGAAAATATGTACGTACGCCTTGGATTATACGACAATTTAAAATTGAATCATTAAGACGGACGATAAGTTGGATCGTCTGTGGTGACCCTTATAATAATTGGCGCGAATTTTAAAATTTTTGTTTCTTCTCTAATCTTTGGGAAAATTTTCTATTAGGATTCGAAGTGATCATAATTCAGATAGAACAATCGAAATTTTACGATTATGGATAGATAGTGTTAAAGAAAAATACCATTCAATTAGTACGAGATTTGTAGAAGAGCAGGAATATTTTGTGGATGAAAAAGGACCAGCACATTGGACTGAAGAACGTTTCAGACATGTAATTGGATTAAGGGAGTCAGCTTTGAATTATGCCAGAAAAATCTGGGCTGATTATTATCTGGTTCGTTTTTTATTGTTATTATTATTAGGTCTGTTCCATCAAGAATCCAAAACTGTCAGGAACAAGTCGGAAACAGTCCGAGGCATGCGCAGATAGGCTAGTTTTTGGCAGTTTTAACCCGTTTGCGCATGCGTCTGACTGTTTCGGACTTGTTTCTGATAGTTTTGGATTCTTGATGGAACAGACCTATTATTATTTCTTTACTATTTACTATTATTATTATTATTATTATAGAGTTTAGATTGCGATGTATTCCTAACAAATCCAGACACTTTATTGCATTTAATAGCCAAGAATTACACAATAGTTGCACCGATGTTAAGATCAGATGCATTATATTCGAATTTCTGGTACGGCATGACTGATGATTATTATTACCAAAGAACCGATAATTATAAACCAGTAGTACAACGAGAAGAATTAGGTTGTTTTAATGTACCGATGGTACATTCATGTGTTTTAATTGATCTACGCCATAAACAAACCGATTTATTAACTTATGATCCAAATAAAGTGACCGATTTCAATGGACCAATTGATGATATAATTACATTTGCTATTGGTGCTAATCGTAGTGGTATTACATTGAATTTATGTAATGATGAACGTTATGGATATGTAATAGTACCACTTGAACAAGATGATAATTTAGATGTTGATTTTGAACAATTAACAAATATTAAATTGGAAATTTTAACTGATGAAGAACCAATTGAAATTAATGAAATATTCAAATCATATGTATCGTTACCGGACAAAGAGACATTAAATTTTGATAGGATTTTTATGATTAATTTGATAAGACGGCCAGAAAGACGACGACGAATGATGAAATGTTTCGACGAATTAGGATTGAATGTTACCATAATGGATGCTGTCGACGGAAGGTGAGTCTTTCCACTTTCTCTTTCAATAATATCTTCATGTAATTTGTGGTCCGATTGCCATCAAATGAACGTTCGGTCTATAGAGATTCCTATTGTTTGTATGGTGTAATTCATATTTCTTATCATCAAACATAAATTACCTTAAGAAATATACAAATGTTGCGGTAAAAAGGGCAATACCCACAGCCGATTGGCAGTTTTGCGTGACCTAGTACAAACGCATCGAATTTCTAAATATAAACAGGTCTTATATTATTTTTGAACCTCTTAAGCCGGCACTGCATGGAAATTAGTATAATGCGCGGGCCCATAAGCCCCCATAGGGCCAGCCCTGACACTCTATACCGGAAATTATTGAGTTTAAAGTTGGATAGAATGAAATGAATTACTTCTACAGGATCGCCATGAACGGTTCCGTTCTGAGATAATCATTTAATATAAATTTACACCTGTAGTAATTGGTTTTATCTTTATCGGTTATAACGAGTTAGACCAGGGGTTCTCACAGTGCGCTCCGGAAATCTCCATTATGCGGTCTGCGCCTATTTTCGCAATAATACACATAATTATCAATGATTTATTATCTAGGCCGCGCTACCCGCCAAATTTACCTTGTTGTAGTATTTGGCCCTTTGACCTAAAACAGTTTGTGAATCTCTGGTTTAGGTGTTATTACAAAATAACTGCTCTTATAAAAATGTGGTATTTTCCACATCAGCTTGTATAAACTGGTAAACAATAAAGTCTCTTCGATCGATGGCACCCCCGCAAATGGGGAGATTACCAGATAAGCTAATTACTAGATAATGAAAATTTATTTTAAGATATATTAATATAATAGTACCGGTCTATGTATATGCTGCTATTTTCTCAAATTACATTTCTGGCCAATATTTTATAGAGATTCTTGTGGGAGTTTTGATTGCATTAAATTGTTTAATAATTAGGTGATTTCAATCAAATTTTGTATTTCGGGATTCGAGACCTATGGTTCAGAATAAAAGTCTCCAAGAAGAATATTCCAGTAAAAATAAATAATGTAATGTAATACGTACCTGTATACGAGAAAGGGTGCATTTTACTGAATTCTACAACGTACAAGTTGTATACCATACAGCGGCATCTTCTAGGTACAGTTACAGGCACATAAAAGAGAACGTCTCGTTCGTCTGAGTCAGGCTTTTTATCTCTTTAGAGTAGGAAGGTGGAGAGATAGAATATCTTTCCCACTAGATTGGCCAGATTTTGGTCTGTGAAG
>JAZBHA010000094.1:58565-85372 GCA_037464855.1 Iselma pallidipennis | reverse complement strand
GCAAGAGTAAATTTTGAACAGGGCTCCGAAAGTTCTCGAGCCGGCACTGAAAACGGCAACAATTACCGTGATACAAAGAGGAATAATTATGTAGTTGTAGCAAATTGTTTCTATTCAAATCCAATATCATGCTTGACAGGGCTTTTGTGAGTGCATACATTTTCTGATAGAATAGATTCCTATTGTAGAAGATTTATTCTCCTTTTAGATTGTTTTCTCAACAATACACATTTCGTTAATTACAATTAACATGCCAGTTAAATAAAAAAATAAAAATAAAAAGACAAACCTTCTCTTATTGTTAATGTTTACTTGAGATAAAGTCAACGACTTATTGATCTATTTTTACTGAAAGATCTTATATTATCCGCCAACAGAGTCGTAAAGTTTCCCGTAAATTAATTCGAAAGTCAAACTAATTTATATTCTCTACATAGTTCTTATATTTCGTTAAGTTGTCCTAGAAGCTTTAGTGTTAATGGAATGCTTTGTGCAACATCTAACTGACGATGAAATTTGAAAAGTTTATAACAGAGGAATTTTTACTTGATGCAGTGATTGAAGGTAAAATTAGTCGAGAACGTTGTGTCAACAATTCTAATTAATGAAAGCAGTAAATATTAGAAAAGTAAGTACTTTCCAATTAATCGGAAAGTGCTATATAAAGTCGTGGAAGTCAACGACAGATTTCATGAAAATACCAACTACCAGACTTGTTTGAGAAATCGTTGAGAATTTCTAAAACACGAATCAGTCCTTGAAATATCTTGGTGATAGAGTGAAATTTGTGTTTTCATTAGTAAATTACATTTAGAGTTCTTGTTTTATTTTAATTTGGATATGGTACCCGCTTGAAAACCATCTGGTCTACCTACTCAACGATGAAGAAATTGCGGATCGATAATGAAAAGTTTTTTGTCTCCAAAATCACAGAAGATACCACCGGAGCTGTTTACAGGATAATGATTCTTTTTTTCTATGAAAAGATTTATCCACAAAAAATCGTCAAATGAAATGAATACTTATTTAATTAATTAAAGTAATGTATCTGTCAAAATTTGGCTTTTTTCCTAAAAAAACTTGACATGGTGGAGTAATAAACCTTGAAGTCGACAGACAAGCTTTCGTGTGCACTTTCTATTATTATATTTATGATTTTTCTTTTAAAAAATGTATGAATACAATAGAGTTTTTACTGTCATTACTGTTGTTTCCTAAATGGAAAAGTTACTAGCCCGGTGACAACATGAGGAAAAAGAAGTCAATTTTCACAAAACTTATCCTTAAATCGTATTAAAATATCGATTTATCAGTCAATTTTTCCAGTTTTATTTCAAATTAATAGAAAAATTGTAAAACCGTATTTCACTTCGGTTGATTGAATTAAAAACGAATCAGTTTTCTTTTTTTTTAATTTTGTTTTTCTTTCTTCTTCTCGCTCAATTTTCTCATTGCAAACGTTGTTGCAATTATGCCGAATTATTAAATTATGGCGCTTTTTTTTTCACCATTCCACTGCTTTAAATTTATTGTAATGTACTGAATTAATCACAAACAGACCTTTTGCTTTGCTGATGATGATGATTTGTGTACAGTTGGAAAATTGACGCTGACAGCGGTAAAGTTTTTTTTTGCCTTTCTTTTAGTAATTTTCTAATTAAAATCCACAACCGACTTTTTTCGGTTTTTGTGTTTAACTTTTAGCTTAAATTGTGAATTAAATGGAAGATGATTACTTGAAAGAAAAAAATGGAAAATCAAGGAATATACAATTGTTTCACGAAATTCAATATTTTTTTTCTTCAGCTTGATAAGGGCTTTTAATTTAACAGGATTTAACTCGACTGTTTATAATCTTCTTGAACTTTTTTAACCATCAAGTATTGATGGTGGGTGATAGATTGACACGAATTTTTATGGTATTATTTGCTGTTGTTGTTTCCTGTTTTGTAACAGATTAGTTTCAAACTCTATCAGAATAATAATTAGTTAGAAATACCGGTAGGTAGCAATTTAACTTTCTTCTCTTTTGCTAACAATAATTAGGCTTCATTTTTGAATCAACAATTTGAAATATAGGACGTTAGCGAATTAAAGATTCTCCAGTTTAAAGTTACTTAAATGACGTGCAGTAACTCTGTAGCTCCTACTTACACTTTTATTGATTGTTTCAGTATTAAATTAAGGGAATAAAGGGGTGGGAAAAAAACTAAAAACTGAAAATACAAAATATTTACCTACATTTTCTGTCAGTGTCTTCATTTTTTGTTAGTACTTTAATGTAAATAGAAGGATGTTAATTGACTGTTACTGAAACTTATTATGACTGTTGTTAATTAAAAAAAAAATGTTTCTTATCCAAAAGACTAGTCTTTTTGTTGTATGTCTTTAGGCCTTCTGAGAATGACTTTTAAAATCAACTCGAAATCCATATAACTCTGGTTGCTTCCAAAGTAACAAATCGCAAGCCCTGATTGTGAGTTAATTAATCCTGTTTGTGGGTGTTTTGATTCCTTCTCCTATTGGGAATTGAAACCAATCATGCTAATTCTAATCTTGTTGCTGCCATCAACTCATATTTAAGCCGGATCAGATGATATCCGTCATCTGTACCTGTCGCCGGCTAATTGTCTGAAATATCTTTCTAAATAGAATGGGGGCAAAAATGCTAGAAATACACAGAAACTTTAGATAAACGTTGATTTTATCAAATTAAAAAGTTTGTTTATTTCTGTGTAATACAATGAAAGCTTCTCAACACAATAGAATTGTTACGAAATGTTTATAAATAAGAATCCTGTACCGTGAAACAATAGTGAGACATAATTTAATACAAAAAACAACGAGAACAAAAAAGTCCAACGTCAACAGAAAGATTTACTTCAAGTTAACAGAATTGTATCATTCTTTTAGTTGTTTTTGTACCAAAATAACGAAGATTTTCCTGTTTTTCTTAATTGCTGTTTTACTATAATATAAATTTTCCAAAACAATAGAAATGTATGAAGGGGGAAACTTAATAACGACCAATTTCCAATATGTTGCAAACCCATGAAAATCCATTTTCTCAATTCAGAATTGTTATAGGTTTCATTATTGTGTGGTGTATCTGTATACAAAAGCTCATAAATTTCGCAGATGGGTATTTAGGATTTATTTATTTATAGATACATGAATGGATACAGTGTGGATATTTCGGGCATTATTAAAAAGGAATTAATTTTGATTTTTTCTGAATTTTAGTAGAACAAATACAACAGTAATCCTTTTGTTCCGTTGTTGGCCTAATAATCTAATGATGATCGGGAGGATTAAAATTGATTTAGAAACAATTTAAAAAGGACACAAAAATTAGTTCATTAGAACACCCACACTTATTTTCAACATTAGCTACACTTTTACGATTATTTTTAACAACCTACAGTACTTTTATTTCGCAACCTTTCATTAAATCGTTGAATTTAAAAAAATATATAAAGTTGAGAATATCATGAATTATTTGGACACTGATCCGACCTATTGGAAGTATTTACATTAATAAGACAAACAAGAATAACAATGTTGGTATTAAATTTGTGGAAAATTTTGTAAATATTTGAAAAAGTTTTGATTGAAATGAATTAAATTTTATTCGAATTATTTGAAATTCATTTCATATCTCCATCGAAGATTTCAAACTGAACAGTAAATAAATATTTTCTGAATTCATTTCAAAGTTGATCTTTAAATTGAAACACGTGTGTACGTTCAACTGGCATTTATAATAGATTACTCATAAAACTCCTACACTGGAACTTGAGCAATCTCCAACCAAGACTAACCCTACTAAACCGCTAAAAAAAAAACAAGAAAATAACAGAAAATTCATATACAATTTAAATCTTCCAGATACAAGAGTAATTTCAATAAGAATGAATGTTTCATGATCAAAAATCCTACGCATTATAAAAGAATTTTGTTTGTTTTGGGAGTGCAATCTTAAGATTTTCCAAGATTAATGTTTCTGGAATGTTTTGATCTGTCAACGAGCCAAGAAAATTTGTTGTTCAAACAAGACCACATATCTCTTCTCTAGAAATAAAAATCCTATATCATCATCTCATTGTTTGGAACTTTCAATTAAAAACGAATAGTTACTAGGAAATTATACAGAATGAAGAACAATAAAACGTACCTTTCGAAGACTTTTAATTTAGAAAATTGAGTTCACAGTTAGTGATTCATCATAAATAGATATCTATTAAGGGTTTATTCAGGGCCGGCTCAAGATACGATCGAGTTGTGCGACCGCTAAAAGCGCTGTAATATTAAGGGCGCTGTAAAATTTTTAGAATAACCTGGTCTTTCCATTTTTCCTTTCCAGTACTCGGAATTGCCTTCGTTTCGGAGCGGGAGGGCGCAAAAGTAAATTTTGAACTGGGCGCAAGAGTAGTTTTTGAACAGGGCGCCGAAAGTTCTTGAGTCGGCACTGTTGAAGAGAAAACCCTCTACTTTATCTCACAATCAGTAAAAGTTACATTTCGTTAACTTGATTATTACTCCCGTTATTAACGAAAAACTAAAATCACAATGGTGGAGGCGCCGGGTGAATTTATTAAAATTGAAATAAATCTCTTTAAGTTTGAAGGATTTTCTCACCGATTACACCAAATTGAAGAGAAAGTCCGCTGCATTATTTCAGTAAAAATTACATTTCGTTAACTTGATTATTACTCTCGTTATTAACGAAAAACTAAAATCAAAATGGTGGATGCGCCGGGCGAATTTATTAAATTTGAGATAAATCTCTCTAATTTAGAGAATTTTACCGCCAATTACACCAAATCGAAGAGAAAGTCCTCTACTTTGTCTCAGTAAAAAATACATTACGTTTACTTGAACTACTTGAACTACTTGAAGAGTAGTCTTTTAATAAGGCGCCGAAAGTTCTTGCGCCGGCACTGGGTTTGTTTTATATTAAAACAGATTTGCACGAACAAACTGTGACAGGTGATGTTTTGCTTTAGACATTAACCATTGTTATAGGGAGGACTATAGAAAATCGACTATGTCTTCAATAATAGACTTACTTGATAGATGTTTTTTCGATTAATCCTTATTGCGTTCTACGAGACCGATTTTCTACAGTCAATTTTAAAGTAGGTACGACTCTCGAATACAATTTATAAATGTCAAAGGTGTAGTATCTCTTATGCAAGCTCTTTTTCTCCGGCATTGCATATCTCACTATCAAAGAAGATCAAATAAATGATTCTTTATTTGTTACTGTTTGAAATGTTGAATTGTAATGCAGCATATATGTACTTGCCGTAATTTACATGTCTTTATCCTATATTCACTCCCATGTAGATTTATAGGGTTTTTATAAAAGAAAAGAAGCTTGTTTTATGTTAAAATTATTAGAACATTGCTCCCTATTGTTAGATAATTAATGAGGCATTTGATTACATCTTGTGCAACAGTAATATAACAAAAAATAAAAACGTTAAAAAAATGATAGAACAACAAAATTTCGTAGAGTTGGGTACTTATTTTCTATCTTCAAAGTGTCACTGAATCTGACAAATTGTCAATATACGTATACAAGTCAGATTAACTTTCATCCCATTCTTCCTGTAATTTTCTTGTCGGAAGTGTCCTTTCACCACTCAAATATGAATATTAACCAAGCGGAGGTTGTAGATTTTTACAAAATTGAGTTTGATTGGTATTTGATTGCATTTCCTCCACTCTATCTACTATCAGTTGAGTGGAAAATTTAATTTAGTTTTCTACTATACTATAAAACTATTGTAAAAGTGCATATCTATGAAAATGTGTTAGCTCATCCTTATTGATCGTTGATATGTTTTGTATTGTTGGAAAATTGTCAATTTTCATGTCAATACGTCTCTTTTCAGTTAGCTTAGATAGAAAGAATCATTTGAAAAGTGAACATTTTATATCATTCGTAAAAGGACTCAGTGGAATTGCATTATTGAAAAAAATTGCAAACACATTCTGATATTGATCTGTGTTCATCGCATTTATGTACTTTGTATATCCTTAGGCAAATAATATTTGGGATATTACGCTCTAAGGGCACCAGCTATAAAATTCCAATAAGTTTCCGATGATCATTTTCTTGGCATTGCTTACAAAGCTTTTGTGGCTTTCTCAAGGCTGCTGTAACCAAGTGTGCAGCTTGTGCATCGTACAAGGGCGCCAAATCACGACACTTTTCCTCGCTTTTTTTTTTTTGAATAAATTTTTTTAAACATTACGATTTTAGGAGGCGTGGAAATGTTATTTACACAGGGGCACCTACTAGGCACTGGGTTTTTCAGTCAATATGTTGACTGTTCATTAACAGTAATGGTAAAATCAATAATTATAGTTAAATATTCTATATGTTACTTACGAGACCATATGTGCTCTGACCAATTAAACAGAATTAATATTGTAATTACGTGCTTGTAAATGCTAGTTTCTTAATTGTACTAGAACGTAATGAGGGTAGTAAATGAGGCATAGATTGGTAAAGACAATGCACAATTTACCTAAACTGACATACATAGTATTGAAACTAAGGGAAATTAGTTCTGGAAATACTTTATTACAAACAAACAAACAAACAAACAAACGTATATAAAACAAAGTTTAATTCAATTTCACAACAAATTGAAAATAAATTATAATGCAGGAAACATAGTATTAGTTCCGTTGATTTTCTTTTATTGTGATAATCAATAAGAAGTCTTATATGATTAAATACTGTAATTGCAAAAGTGACGCAATTAGTATTATTTATAAATAATACAATACTAGAATGTATTCCATGAGGAGCAAATCTTTTTCCGCTCCATAAAAGTTTATATTGCATATGCATAGGTACAGTTGAAACAAATCGTTGTTGCTACAAATCTACTAAATCAATACGACTGTTGTAGTCTTGAATTTTTTTCCGTCATTACCTCATACCTCCATTTAAAATCGTTCCTTATTAAACGATGCTGCGTTTGTTGAAAAATGATTAGATTTTTCCATTTAATGTACGTGTTTGTATGTAAAAGCGAATTTAAAACGAATATATTTCCAAAACATGTATGTGCCATGTTTACAAGTGTTTCAGACTGTAACAATCAAATTATCTCTTGTGGATGAATTTTAAATAAAATTAAACATGGGAATAATTCTATACATGTGCGTATTACCTACTAGATAGGAATCAAGGAATAGTTATAAGTAGGTATAAAAAATTTTTTTTCTTCTTTACAAGGCGCCGGTTTTTATTTATATTGCGACTGTGTTTTTTTTTGTATACAGTGAACACTGTGTTACGGCCGCCCCTGGCTATTAATACCGATTATAAGTCCCATTGATAAAACCAGATGTTAGGATTTTATCTCACCACGTGTAAAAGCCTAATGTCTCATAAAAATACAGCATATAGATAGGCATGTCGACTAAATTCTCGTTACAGATAGATCTTCATCATACTCTACAGATGATAAAAACTATTTAAATGGGTGTTACAATGTTTTGTTCGTACTCGTAATTTTCATTGTAAATAGCTTCGTTATAATATAGAAACTCGCCTGTATGTACAAAGATAAATAGTTAATTCCCTATTACATTTTCCATCAAATTATACTCTATAAGCGAACAAATTCCCTTCACAGTTTGTTCAGTTTGTTCCTATAATGTATCACTTTCTAGTGCAAATTCTCTTAAGGGTGATATACATTCCAAGTATACATGTGTCGTGATAATTAATTAACGTAAGAACAATCCTAGTGTTATTTAGATAGAGTACTGAGAACAATAGATTTTTTTGGGTTAGTGTCTGTTTCTGGAACGGGAAAAAACCATATTCTTCCAACTTTAATAACGAATTAATTTCAAAAATTGATTGAAATTAGAGAATCGACCATTAATGTTCAAAATTTCTGGTAACATAATACATATGTTACTGTAATTGAAACAGAATGGGTCGAAATTCTGTATGTTGAGCCGTTGAACGAACTACAGCTGTCTTGATTTATGATGTTTCAGAAAAAAATGGGCAGGTATATGATCGTGAAAACGTTATCATCGTCTGGTAGTAGGTATGGAGGATTTACACACCTGTATCGTTTCATTTTTATCTCTAATTGTATTATATGCTCTTACATGAGATGTTTTTATTCTCTTGCTTCACTATCTGAGAAACACATAGTCTGTTGCTACTAATGTTAATTAAATTTGAAAGATCATAGTCACGATAATACGAGTTGAAAAAAAATCAATCACTTGGAAAAGATTATCTGTTTTCCAATAACAAATATGAAGAAAACAGAAAAAAATCCTTCATTAATATCCACCTATACAAAAGTCAAGTCTAATTCCACTTCAAATACTCGTGAACAGTGCCGGACTGGCAAGGCTCGGGCATCTATGTGCTAAAGTGGTAGTCCTTTATCATGTGGGGCCCCAAATGGTGGCTTGTATAGGTCCACCCCTGCTCATGTTGTATATAAAAGTTTGATATTGATACTTAAAAATTCTCCCTTTTTTTTTGTTGAACGTTTTCCTCTCTAAAAGTAGTTCATGAGTAGTCCCCGTCCGTTTTCCTTACGTCTCGTAGTCCTGAAGAAATTTTCGAAGGGTATTTACTACATTATTCGCCCCCTTAATATGAAAGTTACAAATGTAGATTGTAATGATGAGAGTTTAATGTTCCATAAACTGACAACAAAACTGAGAATTTTTAAAAGCTGATGACAAAATAAAAATCACCAACGACATAAAATCAATCGTCTATGTCATGTCGTATTATTGTTTAAAGTCGTTCACAGTTTTACTACGTGGATTTAAAGCAAAAGCAAAAACGAAATACAGACTCAATAAAGTTTTTAGGGTATAGATCGTTGATCTGTGATCAGAACTGTTAGAAATTATTTGAAGATAATTGGACATATTTTTTACAAGGTGCGATATATTTTTCTAGTCTAATACACTTTGCTAAGGGGAATGTATTTTTTTCCCTAACTTCGTCACCCTGTTTTTTAAAAAAAGCAATTTCATCTTTATTTTTAGAAGGGCGAAAAGTTGGGAAAAATATCTTTCTGTGTCAACGCCCCTAAGGAGTGAATTTAACATAATGGAATGATGGAGATAGCTAGAGATCAAAAATATGTAAATTGTAAATGAATAATTACACATTTTTTGAAGTAAATTTTACATCTCCTATTACTACTAGTTTACCTTTAAAATGAAAGCTCTAAAAAATTTCATATATAATATTATATACATAGCAACTAATTAATAGGTACATACAACATAGGTAGGTACTAATTCGGTCTTTTGTTGAAGGTAGAGAAACTAAGCTTCTTATAAACGGTAGAAACAACAATAGTAAATATATATATAATAAGGAGTTTTGTTTTGAAAAGGATATTTCTACATGACCAGTTTTATAGAAAGTGAAAGCTTGACAAGTAACACTTTTTCGGATAATCGGTTATTGTTCAGCTATGAACACATATTTCTCTCAAATCTGTCAAAGCTTTGTCGAATAGCTCTCAACAGTATTTTTTGATTTATATGATATAGATTTTTTATGTTATTAAAACAAAAAATTGACAAATGTCTCTTAAATGAAAAATAAACCGTAGAAACCTTTCATTCTTGATCTATTCATTTCATACTTTACCTATATCCACAGAATAACAAAAAATTATTATTAATTGTTGTAATGTAGCTATAGAGACGAAAAATTTGCCTGCAAACGGCCTAGTGCCTCAACCAGAAAGTTTTTTCAAATGAGGCGAAAATGCAGAATTTTTTCGTTTTCCCTTGGCCCTCACTTACATAATGGTGAGGCAATTTCATAAGGTCTCAATCTTAACGATTTTTTTTTAGTCACCAATGATGTTGATGGGGCGCCTAAAGTTTAGTTATTCTACCTAGGGCCCTCGAGATCCATAACGCGCCGTTCTCTGAATGATCGATAAAAAACGCACTACACGTGTACCTATATTGAAATTTCAGTTAGTTAGCAATTTTTAGTATCTGAAGGGAATATATTTCAAAAATCATGATCTCTAAGGATTCGATGATGACTAATTCCTGTTTTTTTTTCTAAAAAAAAACAGGACCAAAAGTACTACATCTTTGTTGTTAAAAGGAGAGTGAGTTTTAGACATATATGCGTTAGAATAGGTTTGAATTTTTGCTTATTTCTGTGAGAATAAGAATTGTCAAGAAGATTATGATTAATGATATCATTGTGGTATTAAGATAACTATAACATATGTTGAAAAGGAATTTAACGCATCTGGTAAAATATCATAGAAATCCTCGGTAGTATAGTGGTCAGTATCCCCGCCTGTCACGCGGGAGACCGGGGTTCGATTCCCCGCCGGGGAGAAGCTTTTTTTATTCATTTTTTCTTCAAAAAAAACCCAATTTTGCTCGAGAGAATAAACATTTAATTTAGGACTTCAATCGATTTTATTATTATTATTATTATTATTGAACATTTATTACGGTTGTTGGAAAAGTACCGCTTTTCTGGCAATGAAAAACATGGGAAGTATAAATTATTTAAATTTCTTTTACCATGTTCAAGTTATTTTTCAATGTCGAATAAACTGTTTTCGTCTGGTAGAATCAGGAATGAGGAATCAGGAGAGCCCGCGGAACTGAGCCTCTACTGCCTCTTTTTCATTTGTATGATATACCTACAGGGATTGCGTTTTTACATGTTTTCATCGTAAACTTAAAATACTGTTTTCGTTTTTCGTTACACAACATATTAATCATAAAAATTGATCCTAGAAGAAAAAAACTAACTAACTAATAACACTAAAAAGAAAAAATAAATTTATAATGGGAATCAGATTGCGAAGTTATGACACAATAAAATGATTGATGAAAACGAAAAAGAAAATTAAACGACTATTTAGCTTACATAATAATAATGTACGTGTATAAGTGCATTTGAATGATATGCTTGATTATCATGGTCCTTCATAACTACATAAGTACCTATTTGCTTAAACATAATAGGTACATAGTACATAGCTTATATTATTTATTACCGCCTCTATGCGGGTATATTTGTATCGCGCGCTCGCTACACATGCTGAGACAGTTTCGAGAGACAATCTCTTGTAAGGGTCTCTTGAGATCTGTAGATTTTCCTGTTTCGTAAAATTAAACTAACATAATATTTTAACCGATTTTGGTGCCCCTGAATACAAACGTCCCTATACAACTGATCAGTAGACCCATGCAGTGCCTACGCGAACTAACAATAAAATAAAAACGAAAAGATTGAATTTAATAAGTATTGCCTTTGTGACATTATAGAGGACTATTTTAATGAAAATGAAAAAAGTCGTTGTTTAATAAAATGAAAAAGCAAAACAGTTGTTTCATTATTATTGTCACAAGGTTACAAAAATTTCATTACAACCAAATTTACATCCTTGACTGTATTGTGTATTCTGTGTAAGAGCAAACGAAAAATGATGTGCACAGTATATTCCTGCTATAACTTTTCTTCGTGAGTACAGCATCCTTGAGTGGTTCTACGTATACTGCCTTTACATTCAAAACAATTTAAAATGAATATTCAAGTAGATTTAAATTGAGCGAATATGATTGTTCTTCTACAGTAATTGATTTGATAAAATTGTTTCTGTATTATTGTTTTTACTAACTTAAGAATTTCAGATGGGTCTGAATATAAATTTTCAGGAAAGTAAATATTTTACATTGATTGGTATACAGAACAAGAAAGAAAAACATAAACCATTAAAGATTGGCATTGTATAATATATATGTCTAATCAGGGGCGGACTGGCCATCAGACTGTTCGGTAAATTTACCGGGCCGGTATGGTTGAGGACCAGTCTAGGGCCACCGTGGAGTGTGTTTATTTAGTGAAGAACATATTATTGTATATGCAGCATCCATCTATAAAACAAAATACTTAGCAGTGAAACATTTTCCTGCGTTGTCTAATTAAAAATCATTTAAAATCGACAATATATCATGTTTTTCCCCATTTTATGGTCAAAATAAGGCTTATCAGTTTTCATTATATGTATTATTATGTTTATCAATATGTTTATCAAAACACGAATAATCATCAAGCTCCTCAGGCTTACAATTAGATCTAATATTTACAAAGCTTTTGGTTGTGAGTCGTTTTCTCTGTTTGTCAGTTCAAGTACTACTTAACAATACCAAAAATGAGAAAAATTTAAAATTATGGGTTGTTCGGTTAATTTGAAAAGAGAGCGCTTATCTTAAAAAGAATGTAGGAAATAAAAAAATGTTAAACAAATATATTATTTTACCACAAACAAAGCAAAAAATTGATGTTCAAATATTTACGTACAAGGATGGATAGGGATGGAAACTTTCAAAAAAAAAAAAACTACTAAAAATATGCCTTTAATCAAAAAGAAATTTTTTGAGCTTAATTGAATTTGTTCTGTCTTCAAAGGAAAAGATTAAAGGAACGTAAAATCAATCCAATACCATTAAAAATAATTTAGATAGGCTGGTATGAGGGGAACGAATTGATGAAATTGATTTTATTTTAGCGTGCCGTTCATAACTACAATAAATTATCTCGCAATCAATCAGAGCTTTTGATTATTAAACGAAACAAAAAAGGAATAAAATCCTACTTTTACAATTATCTAATGTTGTACGGATGATTTATTTATTATGAATATAAATAATAAACAATTTATTGTGCAAAGATTTTCGTAAAACTACTTTGAGGTAAGACAATAAAAAATACGCTAACGGTTAAATTATAATGTATACCTAAACTTTAAAAACAAAGTTAAGAAGTATCAGGAAATTTTATTTTCTTCCCGACTCATTCATCTCTTTCGAAAGTGTTTCTATTGTAAATCTGAAAGGAAAAATGGGTCGTCTTTGCTTTTGAAGTTTTTAATTTTTTTTTGCATCATTACTCAAGCACTTGAATAAAATCGCTAGATTTTAGCATTGGATATTTCACCTTTTAGAAATCCCATAATTAATAGTATTATTAGCCGTTGTTGTTAAATTGTAGACGAAGAGCTTCTATAGAATCTTTAAAGCAAATCAAGAACAAAAAGTTGCGAAGTTGGAAGAAAATAGTGTTGAAGTACTTAAGTACGAGAACTCAAGCTTTCTACTAAAACACTGTTCTATCACATAGATTTTAATCGTTTAGTTCTACTAATGTTTAACAAAACAGTCAAGCTTTTCTTTTATGCATAAATTCAAAGTAGTTCATATCACTTACATCTTTTGAAACAGTAACAATGTCTAGCACTCCATTAGAACTTTCGTTTTTGATAAGATTAAGGAACCATAGTTGTTCAAGCTTTTGATTAAGAAAACATACATTATTTACAGCGATTCCATCCCTAGGAAGAGATCAAAAACCAAAAACGTTAAATAACGATAACTGAAGTTTAAAATCTTTGATAGAGGACATATCTGGAGTTTTATGGCAACACTTATAACGGAGTAGACTAATATTTTGCACCTTTTTATATGTGTTATTTAAATTAATATTAATGCGTACGTTTTTGTGTATAAACAAAAATAATTCTGTAATGCTTACATTGGCACTAGATAGCTTTTACAGTGATTTCAGAAGTGTTTTCAGTTTATTTTAATAAAATTCCAGTAATCTTTTTGAATTTTCATGTATATTTATAGGGGGACTTTAATGTTTGTTGGGGGAAGAAAAAAACTCGAAATAACACTTCATTAATTTTATAAAGTTTCTCCGGAAAACGGAAAGAAAACCTTTATTTAAAACTGAATCAATAAGCTTGATTATAATCGTGCAACGTGCTTTTTGTCGGCAATAGAGAGACAGAAAGAATTACGTACTACACCTCTTTCCTAAAAAGATTATCCTTCAGCCTTTATTTATTTGATTTTACTGTAGTTTTAAGTCGAAGCTTTTATAACTAGCACGTTTCAATTGTTTCCTCGATTTCATAGAAATTTAATTAATTAACTGCCAATCCAATTTTCTTTATAGTTTTTTACATCAAATAAAATCAACAAAAACCAAACAGAAGCTTTAGAAGAATGGAAATTATTTGGAACAATTAGAGAGAAACATTTGTATGGTATGAGACATGAAACGTACAAGATTTTGAGTTCAATGTTTATCTTTATTTCAGATCGAAGGACATTTCTTGCTTTTTTTCTTGAAAAGGTCCTGCCTTTTCTATGTCATTTAAATTTTCGGTCCAACGATACTGAATTACCATTTTTTTTTACTTTACATTCACTAAACATTAACATAAATTTATGATTATAAATGTGGCAATAAAGAAAGATGCTCATTTCACCCCTCTTTTTTAGAGTTAATGACTATAAATTCGATGTGCTTTTTGAGGTAATGTTAGAAGCTACGATTCCGTTTTTTTTTTAACGGTGTTAGATTTCTCCTTATCGCTCACTCTGTAGCAATTTTGAACAACTGAAATTACGTTAGGTACTCTTATCGTTGATGTTGAAATATATTCTAAAGATCCTCTAAAAGGGCCTCTTCATTATACACTTGGGTTTTACATATTATACCTATTATTGGATCAATTTTGAGGGGCAACGAGCAAAAATGAAAAATTGGAATGTATAATTTTGTGATTAAATTGTTTTCAATACCATTCAAAGAATTAATAGACTGTCTCTGTTCCAAAACTAAACTAACTTCATTACTACAGAGTTTAGTTGATTGTTTAAATCTAAAGTTCTATACAATTGTAATTACAATTCATATATGTTTCCTTCCATTTGGGAATTGTTGCGGAATTTTGATACACAATAGATATAGGTGCCTATCTAGAATAAATTGAAAGCACATCTTGAGGGTTTAGTGGAATGATTTATTACAAATTTTCTTCACTGTAATTTAAATTAAACACAAATATATACAGTGCCGGACTGGCCCCGGGGAATTTATAGGAAAAAAAGGTATTTCTTTAGCTGGCATTAACAAAAAAAATACGTTAAAAGATTATCAGTTGCCCCTCAAACCCTAATTGGCCGCCTGTCCAGTCCGGCACTATAGGTACAGTCTGGGAAAATTGAATCACTAATATAAAAATTTCAGGACTTAATCTCAGTTAAAATAGAACGGAAAAGGAAATATCCACTAAAGCAGGTAATAAAGTATTTGACATTTTTTTCCATTCTTTCAGGAATCCTATATATAAATCTTCATTATATGGAAATTATGTTAAAATGTTGTTGTAAGAAAAAACAACAACAGCACGTTTTCACTAGAAGAAAACTTTTATAACCGATGGATTCTGTAGAATTAAGATTTCATTAATAATAAAAACACGATTCCTTTTTTGTAGGTACCTACAATTAAAACAGAAAGAAATTTATTATCTGTCACATTCAACAATACGAAATTTCGTCTCCAATTCAAATTTTTATCGAATGTTGATTTATTGTTACTTTTTTCCCTTACAAATTTATCAAATTGAATGGATCGATTATTTAAGCTCTTGTCTGTTTTTATTTCCGTTTTGAAATAATCTTTATTTCACAATCACATCATATACATACTTACTTAATTAGAAGTTTAATGAAGCGATTTTATAAATACCTAATTTATTTAATTTCATATTGACTACTGAAAAAGATATTTCAATAAGTAGGAGTATTATTAATCGAGCTTTTAATTTGAGCAATTTGAAATTAGGCAAGTTTTTATGCCATCATGGAGAAAAAAATCGAGAACACAATGAGAAGAACGTGGAAGGAGATTAACTGCTATTGTGAAGAAAAGAGATTATTCATTTTGGGAGATTTCCTACACACATAAACTAGAACTGAACCATTTCAGGTTCTAAAGGAAACTGTAGAATAATGATATCAATAATTTATACGTTTTCCTTCCAAATTGATGTTAAACGAAAGCAGATCTTTGTTGTTCTTCTAGAATTTAAAATACTCATCTCAAAGTAAATTTGGTTATTTAACCGTATGTATCTACTTCAGGCTATTTACTGGAAAGATCCATTTATGTCTATTAATTGAAAGTAACAGATAGGTCATCCTAAGGATATATAAATACATTAGATCTCCATTTACGAAACCCAAACTATACATTCAAAATATTTACTAAATTGAGATTTTATTGTTATGAAACCGGATTTATATTAAAATTAGGAGAATATATTGAAAGTCGAGTGTTTCAAATTTCAGAAAATTATGTATCTCTTTGTAATAAAAATCCAACAACAAGCAGAATAATGACGTTACTTATTATCTCCATCATAGTAAAATAAGTATTCTATTCTAGATAATTGTAAATCTATAGAAAAAATTGAGCTCTAATACGAATAATTTATCAACGAGGTCCAAAGAAAATTGTTCTGGGACTTGCTGTAAAATTTCTATTATCTATTGATTAACCATTGGATTGACCATTTATCAGATAGCTTATAGGTATTTTATTAAACAACAGGATTTAATGATAACGACTTTAAAATGTCACAATAAATGTTGTCTTTTAGTTAGTTTGCCATTATCAATAAATTTTCTTATTTAATAACTGTGTTCAACATATGGCAAAGACATTAAAGATCAACAGAATGTAGCTGATACAGAATCCAATATCATCTCGACTCCTGAACTTCTTGGCCAGCATGTAATAGAGAATGGGGGAGAAAAAAAAAATGGAAAGTAAACTATAATATTGAAAAGCGTTGCTGCGTTTCAGACGTTGACAAAATGTTCTTGTTCATGTTTACCAAGCTTCCATTTTAAAGTCTAGACGTTCAAAGTTATATAATACTAAGATAGGAGTTTGTAAATAACCTGTAACTATATGATCATATCATAGTTTTATACATATATTCAATAGAATCGAATAAAATTTAGATCTCAAACATATATTTTTTTTAATAATAAAAATATTGGATATTTTTTAGATGATACAGCTAACGTTTCGCTCGAGTTCGGGGCTTCATCATCACCTCATTTTTTTAGCATAAGAATTGTAAAATAGTGCAACAAATAGTTGTATATAACACCAAACTTTAATAGTTGACAAACATCATTGCAAAAACTTTCGAACAAATCCATCAACAATTAATTAGTTTGGACTCATTGTCAGTGGTTGGCTGGGGGCTGGAGTGGACGAAGAAATTTTCATCGTCATAATGTTTTTTTTTCAGTATCTTGTATATTATTAAATAACAAAAGATTCTCTTTGTTGTCACATAAATATGGATTTCTGCAGGATGTTGCTATTGACATTTTGCATGAACAACAACAATTTTGTTTATCCACCGGGTTGTGTGGCCAATTCGTAGATTATTTGAAACAAGCAGCAGAGGCGTATAAGATACCAAAATTAACAACAATATTGATGAGAATCCAGAAGCTTACGTCTTTTTAAGACACTCCCCAGTGACGTTTGCCTATATAAAAAAGTAGACTAGATTGTCAGATTTAAGCTTCAGGAGGGCCCTGAAACTCGTTAGTTTCATAGTAGAACCATCACAGTCGATTTTTTACAGTTTTTATTGTAGTAGTAATAATCTTAAATAATTTAATATTCAAGAGCTGCCGTCAAGGGTCGACACATATTGCTCTAGATGCTCGTATTAGGGGCAAATTAATCCAGAAATAATCTAACTTCTTGTAACTGCAATAACTTAGAGAGAACTGAGTTAAATGAACATTAAGCTGTTGACAGTTCCCTTATACAAGTAATTTAAGCCTGTTATGCTGTGCATTTATAGTAGCTACCTGTATAAACTTAATGATTTACGCTTTATATTGATGTTACTAATTACCTCTACATTATGTTGGATATTAGTAATTGGGAAACGAAAATTTTGGCAGAATTGATCGTTCAATTAAACAACCAAAAATAGTAAAACTAATAGAAGCATAATTTTATATAAACAAATTAGTTATGTGTGTCAGTTAGATTTCATGAAAAATATAATTAGTTTGTTGAAGTCTTTTGATCAGTTATTACAATACTTACACCCCTATTCCTCTCCCTCAACCATTATAATTTGTCTCATGTTACTGCAGTAGTTTATTTTCTTTTTTTTACAAAACGATCGCATCGAACAGATGTGAATCTTCTTGATTGTTAAATCGTTCGAAATTCTTTAACACTGTTTATAATGAATTAAAATTTTTATTTCTTTTGAAAATCAAGCATAGAAATAAACTTTGAAAGTTTCCATCTAACTATAATATAAAAGTTTAACATTATCTCTTCTCCCGGTAAATTTTCAATTGTATCGAAAACTTTCTTAATAAGATTGGAAACGATGAAATTAATAAAAATGAATACTAAATAGAAAACTAAATTTATCTAACAATATTAACAACAATCAAATATTTTGTGAACGTTTCGAGCCCAACTCAACGTTAATTAAATCTATTATTTCATTATCCAATATCTAAATAGAGCTTTTGTTTATGTTATTAATTAATTTATTAAGTTAGTAGCATCAGCAGTGGATTATTTTGGGCAGGTGACTTCCCATTGAAAGTTAAAAATATTGAATTTTCTCTAGTATTCCTAATTTTAGATAGGTAGGTATTAGAAATTTATTTCGTAACTAATAGGTACGTTAAATGCCAGTTGCAGGTTGAATATTATAAGCTTGTTATCTTTTCGCACCTGTAATATCAACAAATAATCCACAAATTCTATTTACCGCATTAATAATATTTTTCGTATCTATCTATTTACCAAGATTTCATTAGAACCACCCACAACAATAAACACAAAGAAAATTATAAGTATCCAAATGTCAGAAGATGTAAAGTAGAGGGATAAAGGAAGATTTAAAATATGAAAATTTCTTTCCGTTTAAATCATAATTAATCTGAGGGTATTTTCCACACTGATAAAAAAAGAATTTCATATCGTATTTTGCGTTGATCACACTCTGACAAATATTGAGATTCTGTCAAATTTCTCAACGGTAATATTAATTTTTTTTTGTGTTCGTTCTTGCTTGGAAACTTTAGTTGATAATTTCGATAACTTATCGCAAATCTCCATTAAAATTCCCTAGTTTGTTACATTAACTGTAATGATTTTAAATGAAACGTGAAATATTGAAGTAGATAAGCTCTAATGATTATAATCGATAAGTTTTAGAACTTACGATTAGCCAAAACTTCTCCAACTAGTTTTCTATGATAAAATGGAAATGGTGGCCTTTTGAACTTTTAGATATTTGTAATGAATTGTTTATTACAACCATTAATTAACACAACTACAAATTTATATACCTATACCATTGTAAATAAAGTTTACATGCTCCCTGACCTTCTATTCCTTGGCCTAAACTTCCAAGTTTTGTTTGACTTTATGTATATAATAAATTAAATATTAAGCAACTTCTGAAGTTTATCTGAACGAAAAATCGTAAAAATAGCTTCTTTTCGTACAACAATCATTAAATTCAATATAGAATTTAATCAGAAATTTAGTGACGCGAATAAACTGAAACTGTCTAATAGGATTAGTGTGTTGTTTCGCATCCCAACTGGTCTTAAATGAAACAAAAACTGTTCTCTAATCTACAATTTTTACGGTTTATTCGTATGAAAAGGCTGGATAAAGTAATTGCTTTTCAACTCGGGAAAAAAGATTGGATTTTCCAATAATCAGAGTCTGGAAAGTATAATAAATAAACATAGATCATATCCCATACACACACAGATTTTTTTGCTAGATAGTCCTTAAAGTTTTTTCCGAGGATATTGGAAATAGATTTTTATTAGATACTCGACTGTATTATTGTTGACTGATGAAATCTTAGATAAAATTCCAAGCACTTTTGAATCTTTGAACTTGACAATGAAACAATTTTACAGAAATATTATGGTCATGCATTTTAAGGGACTTACTTGAAAATTGCAGAATTACTACACTTTGCACAGCATCCGATTGTTTTTTTTCTTGAAAAGTTTCTTCTTTATTTGAAAAACTGTATCGCGCGCCAGAACTGCAATTCAGGAACGTGCGGTGACGTCGGCGTCACATTAACGACGCTCACCTTCCTATTCACGGCTTCCAGAAGGCGCAATATTCTTGCGCACGCCCATATTCTGAAAATATATCTCCATTGACAAGGAAAAAAATTGTGATAAATATATGAACTATACTATCATCCTGGAGGATTTTTCAGCATATGAAAATATCAACAATCCACTTTGTATAGATTAGATAGACGTGACTGCTTGAAGGAAATCTGAAACTGTAAGATGAGATACTTAATTTTACGATTTTTTCGTTTCGTTCAAGTCGAAATCGTGGATGTTACTATTTATATGTGAATCTTATGCGAATTTACAAAACGAAAGCTTGTATAACGACTTGTCAGTTCGTGATATTGCAGTACAGGATTTAGATTAGTTTTAGTTGATGCGTGAAAATAATTCTTCTTGAAAGCGTCACGAATGGAATTTCTCCCAAAAATTACTGATCCATCATTATATACCTACATACGTAAAGAGCAGTCAATCTGAAAATGGGAAATTAAAATTTTCCACTTTGTTAAAGCGAATTAAAAAAAAATTGGTTATAATTCTAACAGACAACTAATTAACAAATTGTTTGTTATACAAAAAAAAAACTGAAAAGCTACAGAAATACCATTCATGTTTTGAAATATGGAATCATTTCCAACCGAGACAACAATGCTTCATATAAAATTGATGCTCCATTAGTTACTTAAATAGCTGAATTTATATTTGATTGTGACTAGAACTGTTACTGGCTCATTGTTTTCACGTTTAAACGAATGCTCATATTAATTCTACAAATTTTAATAAAGCCTTAACAACTCTACGTTACGTGAGTTCAATTTTACGTTTAGATTATGAAACAAATAAGAAAGTTCTGTGACTCCTTATAGTATTTTTATCACGAGGGTTGTATTTACTGACTACCCTTCTTTCTTATTCCACGTGATCCATTACTGTTACTCAAAGAGTATAGGCACATATTTACATTTACTAGTTACTATAAAGCAATATTACAAATTTTTTTGCTATCATTTCTTACCATCAGTTTGCTACAGAAGGAAACTGGAAAATAGAGGAAAAGATTAGTACGAAAATAATACTTCTGTCGTCGTCGCCGTCGTCGTCAAAAAAACACCCTTTTCAAGCTTTCAAGTTTCTTGAGTGATAGCTGAAAATAAACTGAAAATGAAAAAATCCAAATCTGATCTGTAGTTGTTTGATTTTTTCGTTTTTATTTGGAAGAAAGAATACATTTTCATCTACCACCCGTAGATAATCAATAATTTGAATGCACTATGATAATAATTAGCATTATTTTAAATGCGCATAAATTTATACTGGTGTTTCTATTAAAATATTAGCATAGTAACAACTGAATCTAAACAATATTTTAATCAAAAAATTCCAAACTTTAACTAACTAACGTCTCTTAGAATTCATATAAAAAGTCGATAGTCAAGTCAAGAATTTCTTATTTAATTCAGAGCCTGGAAATCCTAGATTTACTCCTTATAGGTAGAACTTTCCCAGAAATCGATCAAAAAAAAAAAATAAAATAAGCAACTAAACGTAATTATCTGATGTGAAATTAATTAATTAAAGTCCTTTTTCCACGGTATAACTGAAAAAAGTGCATGCCTCGAGCGGGATTTTAGTAATTATCTTTTTGTGATTTGGTGCTTAGAAAGCCTAGAATTCTCATTCCAAAATTCACCAAATTTTTTTCAATTCATTATGTACCTACCCGTTATATTTTCGTATTAAAACAATGGTGTTGTTGTATTTTAAATATTCGCGTTTACATTCCATTCGAAATTGAGCTTAAAAAGTCTTTGATTAGTTCACCTTGCAAAGTTACAAGAAAACTTATTTAAATACATTAAACTCCAAGATCTTCACTAATTATTTTCGTGAATCCTCAATGACTTAATTGATTTCAAATTGAATTTACAACTATCAGAGATTTTCTGTTCCATTAACATCTATTAACATAGAATAAGTAAATGTTAGATGATATTGGCGGTTTCACTATAGAGGGTTGTTGGAAGGGTAGATAATTTTGATTTTATGCCGACCTGAACGAAAAACACCACCTCTATCAAGCAAACGTACCACAGTTCAACACTTCTGACAAGTTCCTGAAAGAACAAAAAACCTATTTCGATTAACCAGGAAACAATTTAGGCATATCACAGGAATATTAACTAGACACTGTAGTCTGCACAACAGGGACCGGAACAAATCCTCTGAGTAGTGCCTGTGAAGAGGAGGATGAAACTTTATATCATGTACCACTGTGAGACGTTAATTGAAAGGCCTAAGGGCTTGGCACTTTACATGGTGAATATCTTACCGGTCGAAGATATTCGAAATATACCCTAATAGTATAGTGGACCTTGTTGAAGACACTGGGACTGCTAAAGGAGATAAATCAGAGACCTGACGAGAATACAAAGGGCCTCGTCGCCGGGGGACTGAACCACAAGTCGAGTGTGGGTTCACCTAATTGTGAATTATTTGTTATCACTTTCTTTTTGAAGATTCGGCAATTTTTAGATTACCAAGTTGTTATATTTTAAAGACAAAGAACGTCCAGCTACAGATCATTAACGACAATAAAAAATGCTTGACAAAATAAAATATTTAAGAAGCAGATCTATAAAATATAGTGTCATGCAAATGAATTGGTAGATTGAGAAGTTATTTATTAGGAGTATTATTTAAAAACGTTATTTTTTCGTTGTTTAATTAATAAATTGGATTCAAGGTGGAAGTGGTCCTATTTGGAAATCATTTTCTACAGGGTGTCTCAGGAATTTTACTTTTTATTGGGAGTAAAATATATAAAGTCTATTGAATAGCTTTGAAAATAGACAGGGATAAAACTTACTGGAACAGCATGTGTAAGATAGAAATAGGTGCTTAGCGTGCAAGGAGCACAATTTTTCTCCGTAAATCTATATCTCCACATTAATATAAAATGAACGATAAATTACAGTAAATAGCTGTCGAATTTTAATTTTTAAATCACTTTAGAAAAAAATTGTCTATTTGCCGCTGGTATATAAAGAATTCTTTGGAAATTGTCAACAGTTCTTTCAAGTAACGTTGAATAGAAATCATTTGATATTAAGGATGAATAGATTGATGAATACTTTTAAAATAACAGAGGGCAAAAAGTTAACAACACCTCTAACTGTGCCTTTATATTGTTTAAGACTTATTGGTGTTTGGCCAGAAGGTGAAGGATACACCAACTCTTATTATAAACTGTATGCTATTATTTTATTTATTTGTTTACCTGTTATGCATACACTCCTTCAAATGATTAATTACGCATATATTTATAATGATTTTATATTAATTAGTTCTTCATTATATATAGAACTGACTAGTGCTGCAGGATGTGTTAAAACAATACTGTTTATTAAAAACATGAATTCGTTGAAATATCTTATTGACAAAGTTGATTCAGAATTGTTTCAACCGAAAAATGAAAATCAAAAACAACTATTACAGAATCGTATTAATTTATGGCGAAATTTCTTTCTTGTATATGAATCAGCAGCTATATTGACAGTACCATTATGGGCAATTTATCCAATTGCCGATAAAGAATCAAGAGAGAAGAGAACTTTACCATTCCTGTCATGGTTTCCGTATGATGCTAAACAATCACCGTACTTTGAATTGACTTATATTTTTCAAATCGCTGCTATGCAATATTCAGCTTTTATACATATAATGGGTGATTCTGTACAAGGTGCTATATTGATGTATTGTGCCGCACAATGTGAATTATTAAAAGATAATTTAAAGAATATTTACAATATTACGAAACAAAGATTAATAAAAAATGGTGAAATTGATGAGGATGGTGTTTCAGAGACAGATGAGGTAGCAATTGAAAAAATTCTAAATGGTTATCACCAAACATTGGTAGATTTGATCAATCATCATCGAGAGATTTTAAAGTAAACGAAAAGTAATTAAATTGAGATCAACAAAGTTTAATAATTAAAATTTTAGATATGCCGAACAGGGCAACTTGTTTTTAGATCCGATTTCAATATTTCAATTTGGAACTTCACTTCCTACACTTTGTCTCAATATGTACCGTATGACATTTGTAAGTGAAAACTAGATATATATTGAACGTACAAGGAATATATTTTTGAAATATTTGTAGTTATCACCGTATACTTCAGAATTTGTTTCAATGCTTACCTTTCAAAATGCCATCTTTATACAGCTTCTAATGTTCTGTTGGTTCGGAAATGAAGTCATCTTACAGGTAATTTTTACTATTGTAGCATAAAATCAAATTTTTTGTATTGTTTGGGAAAAACTTTACAGAGTACACAAATACCTTATGGTATCTATGAATCGGAATGGTTTAGTGCTCCAATTACATTCAAAAAATCAATGATCATCTTTATGTGTTGTACTGCACGTCCAATTCAATTCCGGGCTTTACGTTTCTTTGTACTTTGTGTTGAGACATTTTCGAGAATTGTCAGGTCATCATGGTCATATTTTGCAGTTTTACGTCAACACAATCAAGATAAATTATTGGATTAAAAACTTGAATAGTACCTACGCACATTGATAAAAATGTTAGTAATTTATTAATTAGTTAGTTATTGTAAAAACTCACGACTTCTCTAAATAAAATTTCCACAAGCATTACGAATTGTCTCCATACAGTCGTAAAACTCACGTGTCTGGTTTATTAAGAAAAATCACTGCTTTTTCCGTAACAAAACGTGTAAAGATTGTCCTCATGTCTCATCTCTTGGGATCCTTTGAGATAGTTATTTTAAAATTTCATTACACTAATGATAATTGCACTAGAAATCAACGTTAATTGGAAATTGTTATTAATATTGTTTTTATTCCTTCAATTTAAATAGATCTGCCTTCAAAAATTGCCACAGAAATTTGTCTCTCGTTTCAACAACGAAGGATTAAAAGCTATACCTATTTTTTTCAATTCTCTAATATACACCTATGTATTTTTTTTAGATTTTCATTAAAAAAATGTGTCATGACACGAGGAAATATTTCTTCTCCTAATCTATCCTCTCGTGTACCTTTTTACAAATTGGGAAAAAAAGAAAGTAGGTTAGGTTAGAGAGAAAATCCTCTTAGATCATCGCACACTAAAGTTCTTCATATTGTAAATGAAGCGAGAATTTGTTTTTATTTTAAATGTTTCCAATGCATAACAAACATATACAATGACAAATACAAATCGAATTCAATACAGATTCTAATATATTCCTACTAGGTGTTCATTTATCATCGTTTTGTTCACAGTTTTATAGCAAGAATGCAATATAGTGCTCTGCATTTCATTTGTAGTTTAGTCCATTTTTTCTTGTATTTGTGGGAAAATATTAATTATGAAAATGTAATACAATATTTACTGAAGAGCAATCACCACACATAACTTGTAATTTAATGCGATAAAAGGTTTCATTTCAACAATCAACATTAGTTATGAAATTTATTATGACTTTTGGTAGTTCAGTCGTAAATATTTTATATCCCTTGAGTTCAGGATCTGTAACATTTAACATAGATAGAAGGAAAACAAAACTTTGTTATCTGTTGTTTTGTCCTTAGTTATCAACTATCACAAACGGAATAGTTTAATATTTGTTTAATCCATAACTCTATACTGATTGTGAGATAATCCCACAAGTAATTAACTATCATGTATGTACCTATATTTGTTGCTATTTAGTTTTTTCTTTTACTGTCTAGTTAGTTAAAAAATATATAACGAGTAACAGTGATACAATAAATTCAATATATTGTTTTTATTATTATTATTATTATTTTCTTCTATTCAAAAGCCCATTTTGCGTGACTCAGTTGCAAGCGTATAAATCTTCAATTTCGATCGCCTTTCTCGACCAAATATTAGCTAACCCATTGTATATACATATATATGTGTAGATCTAATAAAACTTCCCTTTTAGTAGAAATATGAGATGATTTCTTTTGCGAACTTTCCTCAGACTCAATTCTTAAATCATATTTACAATGTGATATAGGTAATTTTCAGGATAAAAGTTACAAGTATAGAACGTGTATGTACCTACTACATCGATCCTGCACATTATTTATCTTTCAAATTTGCAAAAATTGTTCATTAATACAGAACTTCCCCTAATTTCAATTGGAAACCTTTTCAATTGAATTTATCTTGTCATAAAAACTAATGGAATTATAAGTATTCCAAAGTCAAGTTTTTTGATTAAATGGAAATAGAGTTGAATTTAGGACGTGCAAAGCAAGACTTGAAAGAAACATTATCATTTCAAAGGATTCTCTTTATATATAAACACTACATTAGGTCAGTTTTAGAAACATGGAGAAGAAATAGAAATTGTCAATGTATACATGCAGATTTAATAAATATATACAACAGGTATATCAAAAGTAAATAAACTACTGCAGGTACAAATGATTATTAGTTCCTTTAGTCATAATAATTAGATATAAATAGCACGTTTGAGAGCAAATTGGTAGGAAGTGGCAGGCTAATTTACATCACAATTAGGTTCCTCTTTAATGGTAAAATATTGATTGAAATTGGCATCAGCGGTTCTAAGAGACACCTATTCAATTATTTTGACAAGGAACCTTGTTATTCTTCTTATGACGCTTTTTTTAATCGAAAAACCTTAATAATACGATACGATTTTTTGTGAACAACTATAAGAAGATGTAGGTAGGTACGTTATTGATGACTTTAATAAAACGCAAGATTTCTT
>JAZBHA010000094.1:47718-58426 GCA_037464855.1 Iselma pallidipennis | reverse complement strand
TGTTCCGGTTAGATATCATAAAAAAAATATTGTGGGCAAATCTATTATTGGCAAATATAACAAAAAGGCAATTTATTGTGAAATTTTGTATGATTTATGATGGAAAAATTCTCAGTTTTCTTAAGTAACTTTTGATGTACGGTTGGTCATAAATAGTCGGCAATATTATAAATAAAATACAAAATCTTTTACTTTAAATCAAACCATATTGTTCTAGTTTTTGAAACGTGTTCTATGAACATTTGATAAGAGGTTGCATAAAAAATTTTTATAACTCCATAGCTCGTATAATTTTGCAAAATTAGTGTTTTCTATACACAGAAAAATCTACTTGTTTATTCCAACCAAAGAAATTTTTTATGATATATTTTAAGGAAGTTTAGGTACGTTTGTAGCTTTTAAAGCTACTGTTTTACTCATCACTCATCTAAAATTCAGTTCGTGGCCTGTATAACAAGAAATAAACATCCTTATCAATATTATGATTTATTTATTTACCTTCTCCTGAATATCTCAAGTCTAATTAATTATTAATGAGTCTCCAAAAACATTATTACCTGGATTCTGAATAAAATTCCGCTATGAAATTTTAATGAAATTAATTAATGAATACTAGTGCAATTGTAAAGGTAGCAATTTTTTTTTTTTGATGAAATAATGAATAATGAATGGCATTTTTTGTTCTATTTTGGCAGAATATTGGAAAGTTAGCAAATACAGAACAAGCCAATTAGTTGTTGATGTTTTTTTTTCTTTGCTCATAACTAACTTTGTCGCTGTTGCGAAATTATGAACATAGTTGTTAGAAAACAGATACTAGATAATTGCCTCTTCTTTATAATAATAATAATGAAATAAAGATAGGGTCCTGTTTCGGTATAAATAGTTCCTTAATTGAAAACCGTATTGACCAAAATATCCAACAAATCCGAATTAAAGGAACTCGAAATTTAAAGGGGTTGATTGATTTTGTTCTAATATTTATTCGAATAGAATTCTCATTTTATAGTTGCAAGAGTTAAATTACTACTACATATGTGTAGTTACCATTGAGCATAATTAGATTTTAATTGCATTTGCGGGGAAACTGTGTGTAGAGAAATCCAACTCTCAATATATTCAACAAACGGATGTTGCTGACATAAATAGACAGATAACATAATTATTGTTAAATAATAGAAAAAGGAAGTTTTTTTTCTGTTGCCAAACACTCAAGTATTTCAAACAGAGAGATCTCGAATCCTACGAAACTGGATGGAAATATTTTATAATAACCACCATTCCATTCTAACAGAGAGATATATTGTGAATATTTCGACCATATTTCCGGCAGTTGGTGGTATTCAATCAGAGTAGAATTTAATAACTTTACCAGGCTATATCCTGGCAATTTCAATATTATAGCTTTAGATTCAATACTACTGTTGCATATATATGTACGTGTCAGAGGAGTTCATGCACGAGAATAAAACGTATGAACTTTTTAATAAATTGCAATCAGTGATACGATTCTTTTTCATACTAGCGAACTAGTAATTACTTTATCATTAATGAAAATATATAGGTACGTATCTTTACAAGAGGAAGTAATCAAGGGATGGGAGATTTGAGCCTGTAAAATAAAATTATATGTAATCAAAAATTATCCACCAATACAGCTCTAATTATGGTTGTGCTACAAAATCTAATAACTACGATTTATTAATTTTGGTTTCCGCTTATCAAATTTAGCAAAGAATTTGTTTAAAATTAAATCTATTATGAAATGGTGTAAATGATGGCAACTTTAAATTATAATAAAATTTTTCGCAGCCGAAATGAATATCTCATGTATTGATATTTCCACCACATGAGTACACAGAGAATTGCTGTTTAAATTGTCGTACAATCGAATTTATGGTGGAGTGACATGAATTCTAAGAGCCTATAGAAACTGACAAAAAGTTCCTGATTGAGGAAAAGTAAAAGGAAATCACGTCTTGTAGAAGAAATTTATTTTATTTATTGTTTTGTCCTGTTTTAATGTTTATAGGATGATTTTTATAAATTGTTGTCTTTTATCATGTATTTCGTTGTCATATTTCTCTCATCAAATCCTCTCATATTTCATTAAATCGATGACATAACGAGGAAATTACCTGTCATTACCTGAAAATATCATTGAGTATTTGTCGTGTTCTTGAATTATAACGATTTATTTTAGAAAAAAAAGTATGTCAAAGGTCGATTACAGCGCAAACAATTTAAAAAATATTTACATTATGGTGGAGGCGCCGGGCGAACGTTGTTTACAACGAACGACACAACAAAATCGAGACGAAATATGCAGAATATATTTCAATATTTAATGCTTATCAACTCATAATATATAACGTTCAAGAACA
This sequence comes from Iselma pallidipennis, assembly GCA_037464855.1. NCBI lineage: Eukaryota > Metazoa > Arthropoda > Insecta > Coleoptera > Meloidae > Iselma > Iselma pallidipennis. The sequence continues at coordinate 56,042 of JAZBHA010000094.1, read as the reverse complement.
GATAACACTGTACTGATAATATGCGTCGTTATAAGCGAAGGAATTGTAGGAAAAAGTCGTCTGTTGGTACTAAATTAAAACCAACCGTCTTTCATGTTATATCCGACGTGTCGTTACAAACAAGACCGTTATACACTATACTATGACGTCTATTGGCTTTTGTAAATATTTAAAAAAAGAAACTGATATAATATTCAAAACACGTTGTTTTATTGTCTCTATTGGAATATACGTGTGAATTAACAAGGCAAAACTGTATATTATACCTCATTAAATCTATTTCACGATTCACAATTGTGCGCCTTGTTTTATCATCAATGTGGGATGATGATTATTCATGTGTAGAATGATAAAATTTATTATTGCATTCTATATATATATATATAGTGCAGAAAATGCATATATCACGAGGTCCGAAATTAAATATTAGGTACCGTAGAATCAATAAATCTTTATTTTTATCTATCTATACAGCTACCCGTATTAATAAAGTAATAAGAAAATCAGACAAAAAGGTTTGCGATTTGTTCTAAACCCTTCGTTAGTATTCAAAGAGACGTTCATCTTTATATTCATATTATTTTACGTCCATTCTCTTCAATACAATTCTTTGATGTGACTTTGTTAATTATACGACTATGTTAGCTGGATTATTGTTATGTTTAGTGAATCTTATATCGGAGTCAACATTTACTAAATAAATAGCATTTTTGCTTTGCAAGCTTCTGCTTTATTCACAATTATAGCTGGAAAATAAGAAGGAAAAGAACGCATTGTATTATAAACAGATACAGTTCATGGTTGAGTACTCTTAACTACCATAAAAGAAATGAAAGTCATATATTTGGGTCTTATTTTCAGAAATGCCAAAATATGCGTTATCACAAATAATAATGAAAGCCAAAATCCTCGTGAAATGGGTCAGGAAGAGATCCTTCGAGCTAAAAAACTAAAGTAATAAATAATAAATACAATCAAAGTGGATTCCACCAATAATAGTTAAATGTAACTAGCGAATAAATCTAATAAAGCTATTATTATAGCTTGCTCTTGGTATAATTGTTTTTTTCAACATGGAACCATTTTTTATCATCTTGTTGGCAAAACATAAAATTTATCAACAGTTCAATCAATAGAATCTGTACAGGACGTTTTACGAATCAGTTGAGCGTGCCAGCAATTTTTTTTAGGACCTGCGCCTATTATTTGAAACGTATTTCAAATTATCTGTGAAAACTTTTTCAAAAATGGTTCGTCCAATTTAATACAATGACCACTAGAGTTTTAGAAAAAGCTCAATTCAATTTATTGAACTATAAGCACCTCTTGAAATACAAGGGCAGTTTTAGGTTTATCCAATTTTTTTCCAGTGAATCTGTTTGGATTTTAGAAAATTAATAAAAAAACGTAACACAAAGACGAATTTTCGTGGCGTAATTTTATTAAATTACAGTGAAATGTCCTTCTAATAACTGTGATTATTGGAAAAATATTTATTAAAAAATTTGTAGGATTTCTAAATTTTTCTTTAAATGTTCCAATTGTTAAGCACACAAATAAAAGATTATCCTTGTGTTAGAAGTTTTCCGATCAATTCAGCCTAATTTAATTAACATTCAGTCACGTAAAATCTATTTCAAGTGCAACAGATAACTCCCTATATCTTCGATCCAAGTAATTGATTTGAAGAATATAAATTTGCAAATGAGAGAAGCCCTACTCGAATAATACGAATCTATGATGTTAATTAAAGTTGATTGTAAAATATATAAATGCAAGGTTGTAGCCAGAACAGTCCTGTGGGAGTAGCATCGGAAAATTTGGAGATAACTACCTGACTAACAATTGCCGTTGAATAAACAAACAAGAAAATGAGAAAAGTGGAATGAAGGCGTATGATAATCGCTAAACATCCAACAAAACACTTCTCTCAAGGTAGCTTAGAAGTGTGTTATTTTTTGTATGTTTCTAAATTTCAATCTAGAAACAAATTTGAGATCATAAATCTAACTATAAGTTACAAGTTTCAAATAAGTTATTAAACCTTAAATCTGACCAACAAAGTCCTTCGGATCTAAAGTTTAACGGTTACTTAAAGCTTGAATAGAATCGTTCATATTGTGGCTTAAAGTAAATGCACATAATATTAATTGCAACTGCAATATACGTTTAACAAATTGTTATTTGTTAATCAAATTTCTCTGTAAGTAGGATTCTCTTTCGTAAGGAGCTCTACAAAACTCTAAAAAGCTCGTTTAAATACATAAAAGATTGACCAAGTAATGATAATTTCTATCGGCGTAACCATCATCTTTGCACGAATATTTGGAAGCGGATATATTCAAAAATCATTTTCCTGAAAACTCGGCTCTAAATGATATTCTACTCTATATTATTTATTTATTTAATAACTTTGATCATTTATACAAAAAAATTATCCTCTCGAACCCGGATTGAATGATGAAATTCTTGTAATAAGACGAAACAGAAATTTAAAAATAAGACACTATTACATAAGAATCACTCACTAACTATATTAGTGTGTACAACCGATTCATATTGAAAATTTATTGTGTTTATAATATTTTTATTTATTTTTAAATAGAAAATGAATAAATTTTATACAACTTTTCTATACATTAATTTCTTCTTTAATAATGAAAGTAACAACAAGATAAAATAAACAGAACCAAAAATAAATTTGAAAATATTACAACTTGTATAAAACAAAAATATTATAGATTTATTTATAAAAGAAGATCAAAAAAAATATTCATATTAATTAAGTTTTTACGTATCGAACTTGAAATCGTTTATAGAATACCGTTTACGAATTTATTGATTTATTTTTAGTATTTTCCCATAATTTTATAAAATTTATATTAATTTTACCTTTACAAACAAGAAACCGAACCGTTTAAGTTTGATTATTTGGTTTGGTCAGTGGTGCGTTATACCGTTGTCAAAAAGGACAATTATCCAGGACCGCAACCGGAAAGTGCCCCCATGGAGGTCGTAAATGTAGAATATCTCGCTTTTATTATTGTTACTTACATGATAATGGGGTGTTTGCCCTAAGGTCTTATTCTTTCCCTTTTCGTTTTTTTTTAAGTGTTACTTATATGATGATGGGATATTTGTATTATTAGGGCTGGACGTGATCTTGTGTTTGTATTACAACACCATGATGCGCATTGTTATTTATTTAACTTTATTTATTCATACTGTTACCTCCATTTATTTTTCACTCTTTTTTTTCGTTGTAAATAAATTACAGTAATTTTTCATTTCAATTACTGAATAAACACTTAATATATCAATTCTTTTGTGTGCTGGTTTTCCAACACAGCGAACTGAATTTAATAAAAACTATATTTCCTTTTTGTTTCCCTTTTTGACGAAAAAGTAATATAATTAGCTTATCTCAAGTAACTGCCGGCATCTCAGAAACTTGTCTACATTTTGAGAGAGACGTAACATTATTCATATGCAATAAGTCACATAAGATAGTAAGCTTTACATCCTCCTGTCTTCTTGTAACAATTTTTTCCCTTTAAATAGCGGCATTAATGCGAATAATGCATCTGACAATGAGAATCAATAATTCTGAAACCGTAAAGTTAGATATAAAGTTCGTAAGTATAGAATATATGTATTTATGAGGTAGGCTAAACAAACTTGATGATGCCATGTGTTGGTAATTTAAGAGAAAGCCTTCTGTGAAATATTGAAGAAAAAGCGGGGAAAATAAAAAATCTAAACAAATTTTCATTTAAATCCGCAACTATTCGTGAAAGTGATTTTATTTATCAGTTTGCTTCACAAAAACTAGACCACTTTGATATTGCTGAGCGACTAATATTCACAGTATCTATTAGACTGAAGTGTTTCAGTTAATCGGATAGTAATTTAAAAATGTATCTTTGACAGGGGCTGACCATTATCTTTCGGGGCCCTGGACTAACACTGTTTAGGGGCCCAGGACCAACTGTTTGGGCACCTACCATTTTAACCCAAGTTTTTATTTTTTCTTAAGTTTTTAATTTAAATTGTTTTTATTTTTATTTTTGTGACCTCGAAGGAAGTCTTTTGATGAAACAGGTCTCTGGGCTGCAACCCATGAAAAGACCATGCCTAAACCCGCCCCTGATCTTTGAAGCTTTTGAAATCTTTAACAGAGCTTGCTCTAATTAGTTCTTTTTACGGGAATATTATTACATAAAATTACTTTTCTCTTGCCGTTTATACCAATTGGTAGTGGAAGTAAAGCTGCATGGACAATATCCTGTCACAATTTGAAAGTCCTTCTAGTTTTTTTGGAAATTTTGATTTGAAAACTTCGAAAGCTTCATTATAGGCTCCAAAAAAAGTGCATTATAGGCAACACGGTATACACACTTTCTGCAAAGCTCCGCTCCAGGAGATGAATTCGTGGTTGCATTTAAATAAAATTCAGGCGCTATGGTGAAAATAAGGAAATTCGCTCTAATCCACTCTTGAATCGCAACCAGTGGGCGAAAAGTTGAGAATTCCGTTTTCTGCTTATTGTCATTCTAGGGAAATTCTTATTACTGCCAAAATGCATAGGTTGCGTGTTGGTGTGAAGCAACCTTTATTCTTATTTATTCAAAAATACGTACGGCCATCTAGTGTCGAGTAGACCAACTTGTAAATGGCAAAGGTGAAGAAATCTTTCCTGACAGTTTGGTATTTAGCGCTACAATTAGTCAAGGTTTCTTTGGGGGTTATCAAAATTTCTGGGATATTTTGGGAGAAATGGAGCAATTTTTAAATTTTCTACTAGCAAGTAAACGTGGTTTGGTATTTTTTAATTTAATACACTAATATTTACAGCTTTTAAGAATGTATGATTTTAGAAAAATCTGGACTCATTTAATACTATTCACATGATATTAGGAAACGAATCCTGTGACTTAGATTCAACAATTTCAACATTAACTTTAGCATATTTGAAGGATTCTCAAAAAACATCAAATACTTTAATATTGCCAGTTTTGAATGTGAAACTTAAATATTTCCCATTACGTACTGAAACTTGTTATTTATTAAACCAATGCAAGATTCCAATAAGTTCATTAATCTTCAAGTAATTTGCCTCAATTCTCAATAGAAATATTTACTTCACAATACAATTTTTTTAGAGACGATATCAATTACGATAGTTTGATAAAAACGAAAAATTTACAAACATTTCTAGTTGATCATCATGTATTGGCACAACAGGACAAATCCTTATCATCAACAGTAATTGAGATATTTGACCATCGTCCAGTAAATACAGAAGAAATTACTCCACATAAAAACAAAATTATCGAACCTGTAGGATCATGTACAACTCTAATTACCCGAAAAATAATCAATGAAAAACCTGCACTTCTATTCAAGAAATTATCATCACTTTTATATTGTAAAGGATAATTGATATTTTAAGATTTATTTAAAAAAATGACTATTTTAGCTACAATCATCTATGATACGATTGCTTTGGATAAAAGTTGTGGTAAAACAACAGACGAAGATATACGAATTGCTGAATATTTAGAAAACATTTTACAATTACAAGAAACACGCCAGCAACTCTTTCAAACTTTATGGCAGGTTCATAACGATATTAGTGGTCTTAAAATTGAAGATTTATTATATAGAGATTTGAAAATTGTTCAAAATATTGCAATTCCTGGTCTACCATTATTGGTTGAAGATTATCTTAAAAATCAGAATGCATCAAAAGCAATTGAACATTTCTCCAATGATCTACAATGTAATTTAATTGTTTTAATCGGAATCGATGCACGAAATGGTGTTAAACGTGATATTGGTGTTTATTATAAAGATGAATCGATGAAAAACCGTATTGTTGATAGTTTAAAAAGTGATAAGAATTTGAATTTAATTGAAATTCCTATGGGATTGGAACATATTCTATGTTTTCGACAAGGAAATACTAAATTAACACGTAAATATATTTTACCTTTAATCAATCAAACCTTACAACAATCTTCTAAATGTTAACCATTAAGATACAATAAAAATATTCAAGAACATCCGATTCTTTTATAAGGTTTGATGGTACGGTGCTGGTGTTGGAACACTCATTAATGGTGAATTCAAATCAATATCCATATCTAAGGGTTCAGTACTTTCTTCTTGTGAATTGATTTTTGTTTGTAACAATTCATATAAATTGTGGATTTTTTCACTATGTTGATGGGTCGGTTGTAATGCTTTTATCAATGTATGTAATCTACTTGCTGGTAATCGTGAATGAACATACCATAATAATTTCAATAGATGTCTAGTAACATTTTCACGAGTTAGACCGGCAAAGAAGAATTCATCGAATAATGCTGTACAGAAATCTTCAGCTTGAAATTCCTCTGGATTATGAATTAAAAACAAAACCTACAAAATATTATAAATTATTACAAATCGAAATTTAATAGAAGAATCCAATTAAAATAGTTACCAAAGAATGTAGAAACGGATCTTCAAATGCTCGATCATCTTTACAATTGGCTAAAACTGTTAAAATCCTTAATAAACCAACACGATCTTTTAATCTAGCTACATGTAATGTATAATACATTGCTAAAATACTAGCAACTGAACTATCTTGGATATAAGCTTCAACAGCATCTGGTAAAGGACCAGAATGTTCAATGACAGTAATAGCAGCTTCACGTTCATCTGGTGGTAGTTTACTTGATAATTGTCTAACTTGATCATCAACCATTAATGACATTAATGCTGGTAGAAATTTCGTAACAACTTGACTATCCAATTTGGGTTCTTTAAAATCTTGTGAATCAATCATAACCCATGCACTTAAACCTAATGCTAACATTCTTAATAATAAAATTAATATTGTATTATCTCTTGGTAAGCCTTCATTATAAATTAAATGTTGTAGAATTTTAATTGCTGATGTTGCTAAGAAATTAATTGCATATGGATCACATAATGTCATCGATAAATCACCTAAAACTTGTTCTTGTCCACGTTTAACATTATCTAGGAAACCTTGTAATTCTCTTGAACGTTTTATATCAACATTTTTCTCTCTAATACAAGCATCTAAACACCATGTAAACTTATGACATGGATCTATTGAAATAATATCTTGTACTTCAAGATCATGTAATGCCATCAATAATTCAGCACGTAATGTACAATAATGGACATTACGTGTACGTAAAAATAACGTACGTAGAAATTGTAATACCATATCGTATAATTTAACACTATTACCAATCATATGGGCTAATTTTTGTACAACTTCACCTTGCCGGCGAACTTTTGGTGATGGTCCAAAAAATTGTGTACTCAAATTTGTATGATCAAATAGAACATTCTCTTTTTCACTGATATATTGACTTAATAATGGTGATACTTCATCACCAAATAATGATTGATTATCTTTCCATATTTGTCGTTTCACTTCTGTATCTGTATCATTATATAATTCACGATCTCTTACTAATACACGTAGATAACTATCATCAATTTGTGGGGTATTCTTCAAAATTGCCATCACTATTGGACGTAATGCTTTCACTTTAACAACTGGAAAACTTTTCACTAATAAATCTTTTAATTTACGATCACGATCTTTGCCTTCTTGTTTGCCAATTTCATTGATGTGGGCAATCAGCTTTTCTCGCAGCTCCTTAAAAAAAACAACTTGATTAGGACCATTCTCAATAAGGCAATGTTTGCTTGGTAAAAAGACTTCAAAGGGCGAAGATGTCAATTTTGTGTAGGGGTGTGGAATTCTTTCCTCTCCCCGAATTACCCTTATGCAGGGGCGGATCTATAATGACGCTTATGAAGCTTAAGCTTCAGGGCCCCAAGCCTCGGGGGCCTCCGATGCCTAGTTATAATAAAGCAAGGAGCATTCTTGGCAAGAGTGGACCAAGGATGCTGACGATGTATTATCTCAAGTATCAGTGATATAGGTGGAACAATGGTTTAAAAAAAAATACAACAAATTGATCGAGTTGATTAAGTTTCGGGACCCCCTGAGCTTAAGCTTGGTAATACAATCTGTCTTTGTTTTGGTGTAGCTCATTGAGGGGCCCCTCAAAGAACATAAGTTTCAGGCCCCCCAAATGCCTAGATCCGCCACTGCCCTTATGTGCTCCCTGGGCAAAAATTAATTAGAGGATTACATATTGGGTGGCGAGCGGTGTATTATTGGTTGCCTAACTTACAGGCACCTAGAAATTTGAAGAATAAGCAGTTTTAAAAAAATAATCGTTGCCAGTATCATTTTTGTGTCAAAAAAGTCTCACATTTAATTATTT
>JAZBHA010000094.1:9490-47620 GCA_037464855.1 Iselma pallidipennis | reverse complement strand
AAAAGTCTCACATTTAATTATTTGATGATAATATTAACCATGTGAATATGTTATCGGGCTTGTTCAGTGAAAAACTTGATAATTATTACTTTAATTTTTATCTGTAAATTACGAGTAATTATCATTACCTCAACTACAGACATGTGGAAATCCAAACGTCGGACACCATGTAAATCAAGTAATGGTAACATGGGACGTAATGAAGGTAAAAGAATACCATTTGTAACCTAAAAAAACAGCAAACAAAATTTAAGGTTATGTTTTAATTGATTTTGTATTTTTCTACAATTACCTGAAATTCTTCAATAGCTTTTAATGGATCTGTACAACTAGTTAGAGCATGTTTTAAATAATTAGGACCATGAATATTTAGAGCTTCCAATGGAAACTCGTTCTTTGAGGAAGACATTTTTGGACCTTAATTCGATAGACAACAAATATACGATAAAAACTAAACACAATTTACACTCGATTTAGTTAAAAGATATTCACAAAAAATGTTATCATTTCATGTTTTTTTTTAATAATAATTAATTGTTATTTGTTTGTTTATTTTGATTATAAATTGGTGAGATTACGCGTCTGCTGTCAAATTGTGTCGGAAACACAAATAAAAAATAAGGGTTCGCTCACAACGTTTTTGACAACTGACAGATTTAGAATGAGATAGTAAGTTCGCCTAGCCAATAAGCGATTTTATTGATATTTGTTCTCTGTCTATATTCGTCACTTGTTGATGTTCCACCATGTTTGTATCGATTGTGGCCTGACCTTAATACACTGTTGGTATGTCGCTAATGTCGCTGGCCTTCAAAATCCTGCCATTTGATTGGTTGGATCGTCAATATAGAGTACGAAGCGGTAAACGCACTGTATAACAACTTCCGGTTTTCAAAAGAATTATATTTTGGAAGAGAGTGAATTGACAGTTGGTGTGTGTTTGCTGTAGGGTGAGTTTGTGTCATGCAAAGTTTCAAAATTAACAAAACAAAAAAAAACATCGTCAAATTACAACATTCAATATAATCGAAATATAAATGCATTTATATTAATGTGGAATTTTATCAATTTTAACGGTTTAGCATTTGATTGTGTGACGCGACATTAATATATAGTGACGTTTTTGTGAAAATAGACGCTAATAATATTATAGTTTAGTACGCAGATTTTCTGTGGGGGAAGCCTACATAATATAACAACTGGAAAGCCATAGAATTGAAAGAAATGGCATTTTCATTGTACAAATGACTATTTGTGTTATAAATATTATTGTTTATTGGTGGTTTTTCTTAGTGAAATAGGATCGTTTTATGCATATTTGAATGGACTGAATTGCGAGTTTTTGTTTGTGACTTCAACATCGGTTACATGTATTGATCATCCTATAGGTTATGTTTCCAACTTTCATTAGCATCCTAGGTGTGTTTATCCTGTTGATGTGTGTATAATAATTACATTCAATTATTCGATAATTAATGTTTTTTTTTTTTTAAATTTGGTCTTTAATTCGGATTTTTCTATAATTTTTTTATTCCGTTTAAGATATTCAATCATGGTGGGAGGTACCAAGTATTGCACACTTCTGTTCGTTATTTCGTACAGCATTTAATCTTCTTGATTTCGATATTGAGGTAAGTTTTAACAAGAAAAACAGTCCATTTTATTATTAAACAATATGATTTCAATAAATTTATGGCAATATAATATTATGGAAGAAAAGTATTGGGTGAATAGAAGGTAGTGTCAGATTTCCTACCAAGTCTTTACCAAGTTTTCTTACACAATGTTGTTGTTTTTTTTCAAACAATAAACTTCCTGTTGATTAAATTTTAAAAGTTTTAGTAATCGGATTATTTAACAAGAAAATTTGTAACGTATGTCGTTGAATAATTGAGCAAAAGTGTTGAAATTTTGATCATTTGTAGTAAAATACAATCAACAAAGTGGAAATTCTAACGAGACATATTATGGGATGAGTATCACTTATTACTTGTATACAATATACAATAATTGTTAAAAGAATAGAAACAATAGGAGTGAACTGACTGGACGTACCGATTTAGGCGGGACAATCCAGGTTGTTCCCTTATTGCCCCGCTGTCCAATTGAAGTGTGTATTTCTCCTGTATTCCTGTTTTTTTCGAAGATACTATGAATATATCTAGTCATTTCATGTACAATTTTTTGTATTAAGTCTATTAAGAAACTATCCACACAGTATTTTAGAGAAATGTGATACTGTTACAAATTGTCGAGGATAAATACTGATTTTATAGAACCAATTTTACAGACAAACGATTTGGTGTCAGTTTTATAATCAATTTTAACTTGTAGTCACATTATAAGTCCAACTAACTAAGAAGGTCCCTTATCTGGTCTATGTCTGTCTCCCATTCAATGGACATACATATAATGTGACTTTAAAGTTGATTATGAAACTTTCCCATAGTCTCTTATTAAAGTCACCAGTGGCCAGTTTCATAATCGACTTTAAAGTAGGTAAAGTCACATTATAAGTCCATTGCATGCGAGACATACAACATAGACCAGATAAGGGACCCTCTCAGATTATCGGTTAAGATCGCTTTAAACTAGACAATGGAACAGGCCCCTGGTCACTTTAATAGGGGACTATGGTCCAGTTCCATAATCAACCTTGAAATAACCTGAACTTGTAACGTCACATTATAAGTCTAGTGAAGTTAAAAGAAAGATAGATCATATATAAGGCATGTTTCGAGATAGACAAGTGTGTATAAACGTTCAGCTGGAACTATGGGCTTATAATGTGACTTAACAAGTTAAAGTTAAAGTTTATTTATATTGTTATTGTCCGATTGAGGTACTTATTTGTCCCGTTTTCTTGACTTTTTTCTTCAATTGTCCCGTTTTAACATACAAAACTGTTTGGTAATTTGATATTTTTACAATATTTTTGTGAATTAAATCTATTTGAAACTGCCCACACAATGTTTTGAAGAAATATGATAGTATTACTGATTTTACAGCTAAAAATACTATACCATAAGCGTAATGTTATATTAATGTTTCTTGATGAAAAGTGAGAAAGTGGACTTTTTTAGTTGAATTTGCCTTGCTTTTAATAAAAAATTATGTTATCAATTCCTGGATTTTTTTCGTATCTTCATTACTGATAACTTCATAGGTACAGGATATAGAATAAATCGAAGTTTCATGTTTTTTTCTTAAATTATTAATGTTTAATAAATTTTGTCTTTTTTTCTTATAGGATTTGGAGGAGGCATTATTAACTGATGGTACAGAAGAAACATCTTGGCTACAAGAACTAATTGTCCGTTTATTGAGTGGTTGTTTACCAAACAATGAGATTTCAACATTTAATTATCAGATGTTTTTAAGACGTTTATTTCGTCAAAAATGTCAAGAACATGATCGTTATAATCCATTCAATACAGATATAGATTTTCAATTATTACCATTACGTACAAAAGTGGACATTTTACATGCACTCTGTGATTTTCGTTTAGATGCGGATGATGTACTTGATCAATTAAAAAATTTAGAAGCTGATAGTTTACGTGTTGAACCATTAGGTTACGATAGTAACGATTCAGCATATTGGTATTTTTACGGTACTAGATTGTATCGTGAAGATTTTAAAACGAAAAATAATAAAAAGAAATCCGTGTGGCAGGTGATTTGTTTTACAGAAGACGATTGGTTTCAATTGAATAAGAAATTTAAAAAATCAACAGTCAAGTGTGAACGACAATTACATCGTACATTATCGGAAAATTTCTTACCAGAATTACCGAGATTGTTCCGTGAAAAAGAAAGACTGGCCCGTAAACGTTTATTAGAAAGTCAGCCGCGAAGGACCTCCAGACGGCTTAGAAAAGTAGTAAGTCCCTATATCCCATTCAACAATAAATAAATAAACACAACAAATTATTTACAGGAGAACATCCTAGAGAAGGAGGAGGCGGAGATTCCAAAACAAATATCACCACAACAAGAAGAGAAACAGAAGAAACTTGAATTAGAAACGAAACGACGTGAAGCATATGAGAGAAGAAATCGACTTAAAGAGGAACCGAGTGAAGATAGTATTAGTGAGAAATCGGAAGGACGGTATGAAATGGCCGGAGCCAAAACTAAAACAAAAAAGTCCAAAGGACGACAAAGGAAAATCTCCAGTAGTTCGACAAATAGTAAAGGTTTTAATTGATCAATAGAAATTTTTGTAATTCTTTCCTTTTTTTTCCAAATTCTAGAAACCTCAAAAGGTGGTAAACGTAAAAAGGGTGGTGAAAATGTTTCCGTATCATCTGCTTCATCAACGACAACAACGGTGGGTCGACAGACCAACAATTCTTTGGCGGCAGCAACTGGTCAAATTGTAATTCAGCCATTATCAAATCCACATAAAAAGAAACTTAAAACATCTCAAGTGTAAGTTTTTCCAATGTTATTCTAGAGAATATGTTTCTGACAGTTATTTAATGTTCCTTTAACAAAATTTGCAATTAACACAGTGCAGTATTTTAGATCTGTACGTGATTTTAATTTGTTGTTTATCTTTGTTTTCTTTATATGGCACGTTGGTATTGTTTTAAATTATGTGATGTCCTGTCCTTATTGTCCTATTAATGTCATTGTCAGTGGTAACAAAATACGTAATGCTGAAAATTTATATTTTTATTAAAAGTCTCTCATATGTTTTTGCAGCTTCCGTCAAACCGATGAAGACTTAATTACAGGAATGCACAAAATTTTGGATTATGTAAAAAATCATGAAGACGCTTGGCCATTTGCAGATCCGGTTGATGAAGAATATGCACCAAATTATTATTCAGTTATTAGAAAACCAATGGATTTACAAAGAATGGAAGAGAGACTTGATGCTGGTTATTATAAGAATTTTGCATCATTTCGGAATGATTTTCAATTAATTGTTGATAATTGTCGTTTATATAATGGTGCTGAAAATGGTAATTAATATTTATTATTTATAAATTATAATAATTGTAATTTTGTGATAAAAATCTTACAGAATATACAGAAATGGTTGATAATTTAGCTAAAGTGTTTGAACGAGGGACAGAAAAATTCTTGGACCAAATCTCATCATCTGATGATGAAATTGCTGTTGAATATCCTGATTTAGATTCAGATAAACAAGACATAAAAAAATCTAAACCAGAATCGAAAAGTTCTTCTAAACGTAAACCAACATTAGCTGCCAAAACTGATAAGAAACGAGATCGATCTCTATCAGAAGAATCATTAGATAGAAAAAGTGATTTGATTGAAAATGTGAAACGTAGAAAAATTGAGGAAAAAATTGAAAAACCTGATAAGAAAGTCTCTAAAGTGACTAAGAAAGATAAAAGTGAATCTAAAAAGAGTATCAAGGATAAGAAAGTTTCTAAAGTCAATAATAAACACAAAAAAGACAAAGTAAATAATAAGAGTCCTGAAAGGAAACGTGGTCGAAGTGTTTCTAGAAGTCCATTGTTGAGATCTTACAGTAGTAGTCCTCCACCATCAAGTTCACCACCCAGTCCAGATAATCGTTTCGATTTTTTCCCGAAGAAACACAAGTCGCACGATTTAAAAGATTCTCCCAATAAAGGTAATTATTATTATTTTTTATATGAAATTGAATTTATCTAATTATTTATTGTTTTCTGTAAAGGTAAACAAAAACAGAAGTCTGAGAAATATCGAGAGCTATTTGAGAAAAATGAACTTCAAGAAAATTCAAAAAAGATTCCAGATAAGAGTCTGTTATCACCAAAACCGAAAGATAAACATAACAAATTGCGGGAAACTATAGAGAAATTGAAAGCTAAAAGTGAAATTTCAAATAAATTAAATGATAGTGAGTTTTGTTTCGATTTGGATACACCTAAGGAAAATCGAGAGAAATCAAAAAAAGATGATAAAAATAAAAATAAAAATAATAAAAAGGAGAAATTGAATAAATCTAATACGAAAAAAGATTTAGAATGTGATGATAATAATAGTACGTTGGAAAGTGTGCAATCTGATAATAAAAAATCAAAAAAGAATAATAATTCAAAGAATTTAGGTAATAATAATACTAAAAATGCAGCAATTGAAGCTTTAACAATTGCAACTGAACAAACATTAAAAGATATTAATAAATGGTTAGATGATACACCGAAATTTTCCGAATTTAGTTCGGCAAGTAATTCACCAAATTACGGTAATTTAGATGAATTTGATACGACGGTGAATAAGACAGAGAATAATAATAAAAAGCCAGAAAAACCGATAACAACAAAAAAGGATCCAATTAATAATAATAATAATAAAGATTTAAAAAGGAGAACATTTAATCGTGATCCAGGTAAATTTTTGAAACGTCGTGAAATACAAAGAACAATCGATCGTCTACAACCGGGCAAAAGTAAAGGTAATTTATTATCAAATGTTCAAAATACAAAACAAAATGATGAATTATTTCCATTGGGGCCTTTAAAAAATAAAGATACAAAAAATTCATTGATTGTAAAAACTGATGATAATGCACCAAAATTAAGTTTAGGTTCAGTACTTGATAGTTTCGGTCGACATAAATTCGTTGATGATAGTAAAAAGTTGGAAGAAAATCAAGAGAAAAAGGTGGTAGAAGAGAAGATTGATAAAGTGGAGAATGAAATTAAAGATGAAAAAACTGAATCTGTTACACCAAATGAACAAAAAGATAATTCTGATCGTGAGGAATCGTCGTCATTATCAATGATGTCTGGGGCGACACCAAATTTAAGTGCCTGGTTTAAAGCATTCGGTGCACCAAAAGTCCAATCATCATCATCGCAAAAGAAAGCCGATCAAAAATCAGATGGAAAAGATATAGAGAAAAATGATGATGCAATAAAACCAGATGTAAGAAAAGATGAGAATCCAGGAAAAACACCAGTGCCTGAACTTTCACCAAATACTGATAGTCCAATAGCTTGTCATGGTCATCCTATACCTAGACAACGGAAAATTAGTACTGGTAGTAGTGTATCGGAACGATCATCATTTAGTCAAGATATGGATTCACCACGTGTCGGTATTGATGAAAGATTAGGTGCTTATCCGGCACCATATCCATCACCTTTACATCGTTCACCATCAGGTGCATCACCTGTTATGGTATCACCAAGAGCGGATGTTTCACCAAAAGCACAACCATATCCACCATTTAATGGACAAATTCGTGTTGGTTTTTATCAAGATACTGTTTCAACAAAAAGTAGTCCAGATAAATCGTGTAGTCCTAGAGATAATCCACAATCACCATATACACATCCGGAACATGTATATACGCCGAATACAACACAAAATATTAATTATTCATATCCAAATTCACCATATTATAGTCATACACCAAATTATTCAAATACAAATCCAACACCACCATATAGTTCAGAAAATATCAATAATTCATATTATGATACTAGTAAATCATTAACAGATCAATATCAAGCCAAAACTAATCAAAATTATGGTGCTAGTTCGCCTATTAATAATAATATTTCATCGTCTGTACAAAATCCATCAAATATTTTAGAGACTTATCGACATGAAGATCAAAACAAAGATAAAATTAATCAAAGTGCCATGTTTCCTGTTAAAAAACGAGCTTATAATGAAACTGATCAAATCAATAATCATCGTTATGATACACAAGAATATATGAGTCGTACATTACAACCAATTGATCATTCAAATAATATTCAAAATTCACGAAATGATCAAGAACCAATGAAACAATATATACATCAGAATATACCAGAACCGAAACCATTATCAGTTCAAACAAATATCGATAATTATAATAAAGCACATAGTACGATTTCACCTCAACAACAACAACAACATCAAGGACCACCACCATCACAACTTGCACAACAATTGAATGATGTAAATGGTATGAGAAATTATCAAAATCCACCACCACCACCACCATATAATAATTATGGAAATGAACCGAATTATCCATTAAATGTACCAACACGAACATCATTACCATCAGCACAAGATTTGGAACGAAAATATACCAATATTGGTGGTTATAGTGGTGGTGATGTTAGTTTTACAAGAAATATTCCACAATATAGTCGACCTGATTTGAATTATGCTCGATCAAATCCAAATCTACAACAACCAATTAGTAATCAACAATTACAACAATCTGAACCAACGTTACGATATACGAATCCAAATCCTCATCTTCAGATGAATTATAAAAATATGGAAATTGATACGAATCCACAACAGGCACATACAAATTATCCAAATCCATCAACAACTAATCGAACTGATATCTCGAATCGATTACCACAACCTGTTGATGTACAAAGTGGTTATAAAACGGGTGAAGTATCAGTTCCACGACCAACTTATAATACACATCTCGAAATGGAACAGATCGGTCTAAGAGGAAATCTAACGAATCTATCACATATTGCTGATCGATATACTAATGATGATCGAATGTTGGCTGGTTTACAACCACCACCACCGCCGCCTACAAGTCAGTATTATAGTGATAGAAATACAGGAACACCACATATTTTTAATAAACCAACAGCAACTAGTTCATCAGCTATACCAATGTTTAATCAACCAATGCAGAGTTATAATCAAAATCCTCAAGTACCAACATCAATGTATAGTCGACAATTAACGGAATTAACTCCTGTTGTTGGCAGTAATGAGCAAACACTAAAGAGTACGAATAGTGGTGGGCAAGTACAAGAGAAGAAAACCCGGAAACGTAAAAGTGCTAAAAATTGTAAGTTTATTGTTTTAAGTTTGTGTTAGAAATGGTGTTGAAATTTTTTTGATTTTAGCTCAACCACCTCCTCCTGTATCAGAACAAGCTCCACCACCGCCACCACCAAATAATCAAGGTTTTCAATCTTATGCTGGCTTAAAAACCAATTCATCAATGGAACCTAGTGCAATATCATTGAAAACGGCTAGTGTTGTACCAGGTAGTGCTTTTAATTTTGGTCCCACACCAACTGGTCTTAGTATCGGTTCCGGTTTATATGGCGATAAAGATGCATATCCGAATTTCCTTGAGGACTTCCGTTCAGCACCAAATTATTATATGGCAGCAGCTGCTGCTGCCCATCACCGTTCCACACCTGAAACAGTATCGGTTGATAAACAAACACGTGTTCCTGCCCATCAATCATCATCATCATCTACATCAACATCAACACCGTCATCATCATCAACAACAACAACATCAACGCCATCGTCATCGTCACAACCACCACCACCACCACCTAGTTATCCATTTATTGGAGCACCACAACCACGTCCACCAAGTTATCCATTAGGTAGTCCATTTATGCCGCCATCGGCACAAGCCCAATTAATGGATGCTGGGTCGCCACTCTATCAACATTATCTACAAGCTGGGGTATTGAATCAGGGATTATTAGGACCGCCCGGTCCATATCCACCAGGATATCATCCTGCTTTAAGTATGAGGCAACCATATGAATCCATGACAAGACCTTCATGGCTATAAAAGTAATATTTTTTTATTTTCACATATATCTATAGTATGCGGAGTTGTGTGTGATCGATCAATTGATTTATTTTTGCCAAAGACAATCGATTTATTTTTTCTTGTGTGTAATGTTTGTTGAAAAATATCAATAATATTTTTTCTTTTTGTGTATTTTTAAAGTTTATTATTATTAAAGCGTATTGTTTTTATATTATTTTTTGAGGAAAAAGGTTTTTTGAGTAACAAGCTCTGTGATTTAATTTTACGTAGAATTCGTAAAAATTATATTTTTTTTTCTGTTAACATTTTAATAATAATCTCATGTTTATTTTCAATTTTTCAAACCGAATGTTATTATTAAAAGTGGACCATTGTTTTACCTCAATATTTTTATATGGCATAAACATCTAAACAAAAAAAAAATGTGTAATATACGTTAGTTCATGTTGTTTTTTCTCTTTTATTGTTGTATTTTTAAGGAAAAAAAAAAGATGAAACTGACCGTATTTATTTAAAAAAAAAAAGTGCTATTTAATAATTAATTAATTAATAAAAAAATAACGGTCAGATTTATCTGTATTATAGACATTCCCTATTTTTGTGCAAAAATTTAAACTACTAACCCAGAAGTAGTTGATAATTTTGTCGTAGACAAGATCAATGTCAATAAATTTTCTTATATTATATAATATATATATATTTAATGCAATTTGATGATTTATCTTTTTATATGTTAAATATGAATAGTAACTAAGACCCCTGTCACATGGCCAAAATAAATTGTAATTTAACCAAGATCGCAATTACGTTAGTAGTTCTCAACAATATTCAATTAATAAGCGATGAAACTGTATTTAGTAAATTGGCTATTTAGAACTCTTTAGCTAAATTATGTCACCAATATTACAATTTGTATTGTGACCTTGTCGTTAAATTACAATTTATTTTGGCCGTGTGACATGGGTCTTAGTCAAAAAAATAATACACAATTTATGTTATTTTAACGTATAAATTATTTATTTTAGCGAAGAAAATCTCTATTAGATGTTTGCCTTATTCTCGAGAAAAACACACACAAAAAGCAAAAATGTAAATTTAAAAAAAAAAACATCGACAATAGAATTTAATAATTAAAAAAGAAAATAATATCAAATCTAAAAAAGAGAGAAAATTACCTTAGAACATGACTGTAATATGTCGTATCAGCTTTAATAATCAGATTTCTATTTGTACAAAAATTACAAAAAATTGAAGAAGAAAAAACAATATCAAAATAATAAAAAGAGAACACTTGTAAATAAGAAAAAAACTTGTAAATGGATTTAATTCTAGTGTAATTTTGAAGATACAGAAACAAAAAAAACAAGAATAATAAAATAACATGTATTGTTGTACAATGAAATAAAAATATTTAGTGATTTGTATTCGTCAATTTGATATCAATTGGACGATCTGGAATACGATTCATACGATACACCATTCCTACAGGACTATCACTAGTCGATTCCAATACGAATGTAGTCAATATCTGTAAAATTTATTCATAATTCTAGTAAAATCGAAATATTTCAATCATATACTTCTTTTAGAACGATTGCCATTTCATTCTCTGCTACACGTCTACCAGGACACATCCTGGGACCATGTCCGAATGGTAATGAAGCAAATCGATGGTGGTCTTCTCGAGTTTCTTGTAACCATCGTTGAGGACAATATTTGAGTGGATCTTTGAAATATTTACCATCCTGGGATATTACCGAATTAAACACCACTACTAAAGTCTTAATAACAATTTTGATTAATTAAAATTCTACCCCAACTAGAATCAATGGATTACCCCTTTTGGTATCAAATAGCCACCAATTTCAATGTCGTTGATTAAAAATCGAGAATTTGCTCCTGCAGTCGGTGATAATCGTAATGTTTCTTTAATACAAGCTTTTAAAAATTCTAAATTATCTAAACTAGTTAATCGTGCCTGTTGTTGGATTTCATTATTTTGTGATAAATAATGTAATGTTAATGTAAGTGTTGTGGACGTTGCATCAATCCCACCTAAAAATATCTCTATTGCTAACATAATTACATCATCCCATGTTAAATTATCATTAGTCAATAATGAATACATATATGGATGTTTCCATTGGATTTGATCTGGATTTTGTTGATATTCCTGTCGGATATTATCCAAATATTGTTGTAAAATTTGAAGAATTGTATTATGTGATGTTTCCAATTTTTTATAACCGACAGTTTTGATGAATTTCCATACAGGTGGTCCTATCAATGTTGAATATAAACCATCCATAAAATCAATACTAGCTTTAATTATATTGAGAGCCTCTCTATTATCATCCTGGAAACAATTGAAACGATGTCCTGGTGATATTATAGAAATTGCTAAAATTAACTTCTATTTATATTTAACTAGAAGCATCTAGTCTAGGAGAACGAATTTACCTTCAATTGAATATTTTAGAAAATGTTGAAAGACATCATAAACAATTAGATTTTGGTCCCTTTTTCTTTTTAAATAATCAACAAAATCTCGTGCAATTTGTTGTTGTTGATCTTTATATTGTGTAATTAAGCTGGTTTTTAAAAGTGATGTAACACCTTTTCGTAAACGGTACCATTCATCACCATTTCCAGGTACTACTCCAACACTTCGAAAGACTTTTTCTCGATAATGTACCAATGCTGGAAATGGTGGACGAATCGGTTTTGTACCTTCATTTTTATATAAAATACGTGCATGATCAGCATCCAAAGAAACTACCATATAGGTACCACCTAGATTCAATTTAAAAATTGGCCCCAATGTTCGACCAATGTCGATCACAGCTTCTGTTAATCGTTCAGATTTATATTGACCTGTAATTTAAGATGAATTCTAGAGTTTTTAAGAAGTTAATATGCAGTAACTCACCTCCTGGTAGGAAAAGATATGAATGACCTAGAAGAGGGTACTCTTTAAGGGTCGGTATTTGAGAGAAGGGTTTAGGGAAGGTTGAATAAAAACGATGAAGAGTTCTCATCATATTTGTGACGAAATAGAATAAATTTTGGGAATTTTACAATTGAAATTTAATGTATTTAGGGCTATCTACCTCAATTTGTGTCAAAACAATTAGGTACATGATAAAAGGGAATTTTTCAATGAAATTATTAAGGGTAAATGAAGGGAAATTGATAATAGATAAGAAAATATAGAGGGTAATCGAAAGGGGCGGGAAAAAGGGCGGATTTTCTTTCTGGAGGGAACCACCAGTTGATGTTAGAAATATTTCTTTCTAATCGTCAAAATTTCTTGTTTAGAATAGTTTACAACAGATGGCGAGAATAGTTTGAAGGTTCCACATTTTCGAATTTGAATTCAAATTTTTGTGTAAAAACATCCAAACATTGCAGATATCAGGTACAAGATTCCAAATTAATCAGAGGAGATGAGGCTAAAAACTGAGGCAACTCACGTCGGAAAATCCAACAAATTTGTAGATTTCTGAGCTTCCTGAGTTTCTAGAAATGATTCGATCGGAAATTCTTTCTGCTCTAAATGGAGTATTGATAGAAGAAAGTTAGTATTAGATAGGAATAGGAATTTCGCCGTCATATGAAGATCTATACTACACCTATCTAAAGAGCTGCCGGCAACAATGAACGGGGTCAGGCTTGGTAATGGTAATTCTTGGAGTCCGGTGTTCGCGAGGCCGTCAGTCGATCAAAAGCTATCTAGAGAAATAGATGGATTTTGTTGAATGGTAATCATAAAAGAGTCGTTTATAGTGTCTAGTGTTTAGTTATTGCGTTTCAAAAATTGAACACGTGCTTTACAAAGATTTACCTATCAAACGAGCATTTTCTTCTAAAACAGTAGTGTGACTAAAATAAATGTGATACTAATGTTGTGATTGCATGATAATAAGATGTGATGTTGTATCCGAGATTAGGATCTTTTATTTGACGGATCATCAGATAGCCGGAAGTAAGGAATTTTTTCTCGCATTCATTTCTATAAAAAATAAACTAAGTTTTGGGAGAGATCTATTGGAATTTTTTCGGAAAAATCCAAACACTTTCGAATATTTTCGCACCGAAATCACAACTACATCAAGCGTAACAAACCGACATGTCTTAATTTATAATAATTTCCCTTTATATATAATAAATTATCTCAAAATAGCACGTTTCCAGTGGTAATTATCCGGAACAGTGATAATATTGGAGTACCCTTAAAAGCACCTACAACCAATTTCACGCTACTTAATCACAATCTTTCCCAAAAAAAAAAAAAAAATACCACTTGTATTGTCTCTTTTACAAGGTAAACATGCATTAATTTACTGGATATGTAGGTGTATAACTATATTTGGTTAATTGCAAGATCTTCTAAATTGGCAAACAAGTACGGCCGTAAGTTTATATACGTCCTTGGTGAGATAGATTTCTTTGGCTAGTCGGATGGTAGCAACTTTGTTGCGGTCATTGCTGTTCTCTATGGATAGACAATAAAAATCAACATTTGACTTCTTCACGTTGTTGTTGTGTCCACACAACATTATTCTCACGTCTATTTTCAAATCGTTCAAGTCACGTTTTGCTTATAGGGATATTCCAAAAAAAAATCTTCATTGTGGACGAGGAAATATAAATTACATGCATAAGCATCCAGTGGATGACTATGTGTTACAAATGTGTACGCGTAAAAGATTTATGAGACTATGGAGAAGAGCCGTTAGGATAAGTGAGATTTTTTGGAGTTGACATACAAAGACATATAAACACGTAGAAGAAATTAAAAAATAAATGCCATAATGGAGGAAAAATCAACGATGCTTGGAGACAACTATTAGTTACAGTTGTACGAAAAAAAAAACCAGAAAGATATAAACGTGTCTTTTTTCGTTTACAGTGCGTATAATTTATAAAAATCCGGAAGATTTGTGTTCGGATATCATGTTAAACATCTGTTAAAATAAATTAGTTGAATAGCAATCTGTTCTAAGCTGCTGTATCATGAAAGGCACTTTACGTTTCAACGACGTTTAATAAGTTGGACCAGGGCCGGTTCTGGGTATTCGGCCGCCTTCGTGCCATCCACTTTTGGCCGCCCCTATAAACCCATGTTCTAAACTTGGTGTTACTTGGTGAGGGGCACCTGTGCCGCCCTTCTTGAGCTGTCGCCTTCGTGCATGCACGCTCTGCACGCCCGCCAGAACCGGGCCTGAGTTGGACTAAACTGTAGCACTTTTCTTACTAAAAAGGAAAGCTTTTAGAAAATGAGGCCCCCGCGTCTATGTTTGTTTAAAACTTGATGAACTCGAAAGAAAAACCTACATGTTTTCTTTAAGGATGCCGTGTCTATAAATAGTCTAGAACAGCATAAGATTAATATTATATAGAAAATCATTTATAATCTCAGAACTAGATCTATCATTAAAATTTCTTGCACGTACGTACGGACTCTATATTTTGTTACATTTCTTTTCTCTTCTCTTTTAAATTCCAATTATCCGTAGACGTTATTATGGTTTTCTCTATATTTGAATCCTTTTTCTACACGTAAAACTAGTAGTTTTACTTATTATTACATCAGTTTCTAGTTTGTCTAGTTTCGTGTTTTTTTCTTGTTGTTTCCTTGCGTTTTAATTTAAATTAAAAAGAGTTTTTTTGATTTTCTTGCTATCTAACGCCAATAGACAATAAAATACTGAAATTGCAATTTATATTCTATCGTAGCTCTTAATCTCTAAAATTTACTTTGAGAAAGTCGAAAACTTATTAAAACTGTTACACAATTTCGATAAATGAAATAGAAAAATGATGGGAAATTTTCCAGTGTAGGTATTTAAAATTATTACAACAATACAGGAAAATAAATTAAATTATGAAAAATGGCTCGCTAAAAGATAAGAAACAGAAAAAATGCCAATTAATTTAATAATAAAAGAAAAACAGTCAAATAAACAAGGCTTGCACAACGGTAAATGTTTCAGTATAAAAAAAAAAGGGATTTGGAGTCAAAAACGAGAAATTCTGGAACCACAAACCATAAATTTCTGTAAAGCAAAGCAACTAAAACATGGAATAATAATAATAATAATAATAATAATAAGGGAAAAAGTTCACGTTTTATAAATTCAACTTCTATGTGGTCGAGACAAAAACCTCATAAAGCTCTCGACAGGGTATCAGATGAATATTTCAACCAAAAAACTGCCGAAAATTGCCAATTTGCTTGTCGCAAATAAAATTGCTATAGCCAGTTTCTTTTCCTTTTGGAAACTGTTATAAGTAACAATAACGTTATATTATCAGATCAACATTTTCAACACAGATCATCCAATTTATGTGAATATTAAATGAGAAACATCTGTATAACAATAAATTACAACCGAGTGAATTACAAAAAGAACGAAAGAAGCATTCAGGAATAGGAACAGAGTGATTATATATTATTGCGTTATTATCAATGTTGCGACTAGATAGAAAAACAATAATTAATTATTTTAGCTTTCGCTCCAATTAGAATTGTTGTAATGAGAACGAACTTGAAGTGAACAAAAAAAAAAGATAATAAATGTTGTAAACGGCATTGTTTATAGTCATTTGAATTGTTTCAGACTTTTCAGTTCATATTATCCAATGTACTCCTAGATAATTATTATAAAGGAAAAATTTTTCATTTATAACGTACTACCTATAATGTAGGTATGAGATAATGCTTGTAAAAACTTTCTAAAATAATAATATTGTTAATAATTTTTGATGTTGTTATATGAGTTATGAGTGAATAACAGTGATTTGGTCTTGCAGCTAAATGGTGATTTTGCAAATAAATCGATAATTGTTCAATTATCAATTGAATAGTGGCTGTAAAATCGTTGTATTGCTATAAATGTCGTGTAAATAATCCGGTATGCCCTAATTCTATAAACACGATTGACTTACAAAAAAACCATTGTTCTTATGGATGCGTATTAATTGTTGTTGTATTAAACTAGAATTTCAAACAAGATACATCTAAAGAATATTTATGTATGGTGACCTATGAACTCAATCTAATAGTCTGTGTGCCATAGACCTACAAATAACTAACAAATTCCTATTTTAAAGGTCAAGAAAGAAAATTTGTAGGTTTGTTGAAAAATTTCACAATAGTACAACTTGTATGCTCTAAATAAAATGTTCGTTGATATCACTAGTCATCATGATAACGCTATGCATACGAATCACTGTCATTTCCCAGGTCATCGTCCTTGGTATCCATACCTACTATGTTTTGCTTCCTTTTGCTTGTTGTCCTGCATGAACGAGCATTAGCAATTAGTCCATCCATTAAGTTCACAACTAATCACCTCCCGTCTTGTGTAATATTTACAAGTAGTCGTCTCAACTGGCTCTATATATAGGAATAAAACGATATAATCTTTAAATAATGACCACCGCCTGCCAGGAAATGAATTTTGTCTTTAATTTGGAACAATTATCATGAAAGCGAAAGGAGTTTTTTAAAAACTGAAATTATCAATTTTCTGGCGGCAACTATTGAAAAACAACAAATAGAGGATTTATTTGAAACATATAGATTTAAGTGATTTTCTTTTTTTTCAGGGGATGAGTGAATACGAACGGATACGAAAGACCTGTTTAAAACGGGGTGAATTATGGGAAGATCCTGATTTTCCAGCAACTCAAGCTTCAGTTTTCTATCATCAAACACCACCATTTCAGTTTACATGGAAACGGCCAAAGGTATATCAACTTCTAACAAAAACAATTATATTAGTGGTTCTTAATCATTTCTTTACCGCGGATCCCTTTTAAATATCATTTATTGTCGCGAACCCCCAAGATTTGAAACTCTGAAGTGCATCAAATATTTAAAAGCCCGTAACATTTCTTCAAGCCCTCGTGGACCGCTTGTGAGTATATCGCCGGCCCCGGGGGTCCACCGACCACAGGTTAAGAACCGCCGATTCATATAATTATTAATGAATTTTTAAATAGTTTCCTTGGATATTTTGGTCAAATAAAACTATAACTTTCACAAAAATTACCTAACTATATGACTAAGATAATCGATTTAGATAATTTACCAAACTATGACTATTCGAAATTCTACATATCATTAGATTTTAAATCAACATTAGATTTTAAATCAACAAAAGATTAGACATTTTTTTTTGCCTTTAGATGAGTGTGTGGAATGAAAAGTGAATGTCCGTTCTTACCTACGCTTTATAATAAAGGTACAACCTACAGTATTTGCAATAAATCTATAGACGTAATTTATTAAAAATGTATTCGATAAGATGATATCAAGAACCAGTTTTTTTTGCTGGGAAATAAATTATATTACAGACTTATATTATGCAAGAAATGCATTTCTTAAATGGAGATTCTATACTACTAGAAGACATTTCATTTGGATTAATAACCTTGAACTTTCCTAATAACAACCAACTGGTTCTTGCTATATTTTCACATCTTAAGAAATAATTATCATTTCTTGATACAATTATTATTAAGACGATTAAATATGTAGTCTAGTATTAAATTGAGACATCAATCATGTTTTTGTTACTTAATACAGTTTTAAATAGGTAAACCAATTAATATCGCCAGCAGCTAATTCGATTAGTATTATAAATTAGAATGATCGTTGTAGAATTCACAATTTGAAATTTTCCAAAATAAACTTTACGTAATCTTGTGGGAAATGTAAAAATATTGAACTCCACACCTTTCGATAGACACCTATTATTATGATATTTCCAGTTGCAAAACTAATAAAAATATTCAACCTTCACAACAATAATAATAAACAAACATAGGTGCAGATTGATTTGAATTTTATTTATTATTTTATTCTGCGTTTCGTAGAAGGTCTTTCTGTTAAAATTCATGAAAAATTGGCCAAACGATTTCTGTTCAAATTGCTGAAGAACCGATCAGTGATGGTCAATGGACTTGTATGTGTCTTGACCGAACGTTGAAGTCTCCCACGGAAAACGCTTAATAATAATACGTTTATGTTCGATGAGGAGAATATTAGAATTTCGAATGGTTCCTAATACAAACCACTCACAATCAATCAGATAGAAATAGATCTAATCATTTTTTAAATTGATAAATATCCTTTGTTGTTGGAATAGGATTTATGTGCTCGTCCAGGATTCGTTCAAGATGGTCCAGCACAGTTCGATATTATTCCCGGCAAGATGGGTAAGTTAATTATATTTATTAGTATTTTTCAATTAATTTCGTTATTTGACAAGGACAAGGTTGTAATAGTCACGTTGATGAGAGGTTTTCCAAATTTGATAGCTTCATGCGTACCTGTCCTTGGTACTAGTTCTAGTGTGAAAGTTGATATACCTAGGTATGTGTACGTGTTTTTCTTCAAATATTTGTACAATAGATTTTTACAGAAAAAATTCATTGGAAAGTAGTAATATAGTAGAGATTTTATATTTAATTAGTTGTACATTATGTTGTATGTCTCGACGACAAACTGGAACAAGACCTAACCAGACGAGAATAAGGTCTTGTATGACAAATCGACATAATAAAATTACAATTTTATTGTTTCTGTATAATTAAGACATTGATAATTATGTTAATATGATGAAAAATTGTAAAGGAATGTGTCTTGAAATTTTGCGAATTAATAATATTGTAAGAATCTGGGTCGGACCATCGAAAATTTATTAAAACCTGTACCACCTGTCTTCACATATTTATAAATATGCATATTTTTATTGCTGAATTGACCTTATTTATTATCATTGATAGCTGGAAGCGAATTCTTGTAATATTTATATATTTATACTGAAAATTGAACAGATGCTAAAAAGGAAAAATTTAATACAGAAATTCATTTACTGAATAAAAACCATAGGATTTATTGGGTATGGAATCGAAACTGAAAACTAACTAAATATTTTCGGTATAATTAATATATTTACCGACTGCATTTATTCCATTTTGAATTTATAGAACGTAACGAACAGAATCGGACTTTGTTTGTAATTTGATTCCAACAGGACTACGCTTGGAAGATTTTGACATAGAACCATATATAAGAGGGAAAGTGTTTTAATCATTAACTGGAACTAGTCGGTGCTTTATTTTTATTAAATTTATCCAATTATAAATTTATAAATTCTCTGTTATTATCATTTATTACTAAAAGTAAATACTCGAAAATAAAAGTTACTAGTTAGGCTTGTGATAGGTACTTTTACAAATAAATCAAAGGCAAAAAAATATTTACTTTCTTTTATTTACAATTCGTAACCGTAAATAATATTTATATATCTAATACAGCTATTAATTAACTTTGGCCATTTCTAAAGACTTCAGTCTAATAAGCGTGAATAATTTCACTTCTATGCGTAAATGCCCGGTGGGTATATCAAATTTTAAAAAGAAAAAAAAACAACAACGTGAAATTAGTTGTGGAACTTTCTCTTCAATTATCAATATATTAGATTATTTGTAAAAAATTTCAAATATTTTCTATGTCTCGTTTTTTTTGCCTTTCAATCACCATCATCATAATTCATAAAATTTGTATTCAGCGTGTGTCACATTCAACGGAAATTGCCGCCTTCAAAACTAGTCACCGGAAGTAATTTCAACACTTCTGTTTTAAGAAATACGAAAACGTTAGTCACCAATTGAAAATAATAATAATGAAGATAAAATTTCGAAATTTTTTTTGATCCTTTTTTTTCCTGTGTTTTGTAGGTGATCGATGGTTGGTCTCCTGTCTCGGTGTACTTTATTTGAATAAAGGGCTTTTCTATCGAGTCGTTCCTGCTGATCAATCATTCAATGGCGAACAATATTGCGGTGTTTTTCGATTTAGATTATGGTGGTGTGGTGAATGGACTGAAGTACTTGTCGATGACCGTCTTCCAACCGTGCATGGGCGACTGGCTTTTTTGCAATCCCAACATTCGGACCATTTTTGGCCAGGACTACTTGAGAAAGCTTATGCCAAGTAAGTTATACAAAAAGAATTAAATAACAGAAGATTACCAAAGAAAAAAATGGGGAAATATCCTAAAATTTTCACATACCTATACAACTAATTCCATATGTAAAATTTTCCTTATAACGGATTTTAACTGTATGGTATTGTATTTTGATGGGAGAAAACTAGAACATTATAATAGCGCTAGCATAGTAGGTTTTAATCCGTTAGTTAGTAGTGATTCCTTTGGTTGCTCGTTATAATTAAACCATTTTTAAATACAATACAATGTAATCCTGAATTGAAATATTTAGTGCACGAGTATCAAGTTAATTGGCTGAAATATTTACATGGGTTTGAAATAAATCAACGAAACAGATGGGAATGCAGAAAAAAATTAGCCCACATTTGGTTTAAAAATCGAAATCTTGCAAACATTTCATTTCATTTTTACGTTTTCATGGTTAAAGTACCGTTGAAGGTGATTTTTTTTATGAAATATTGCATATTTCAACTGAAGGTTATTATTATAAATACAAAATTTTACGCTAAAACTCTTTACTTATTGCTAAAAGACATTTTTTGTGACTTGATTAAAAAAAAAGCGTCTTGCATGGAAGTTAGATCACATTCCCTTAATAGAAATACTGGTGGAGACGTTGTCCTTCTACTATAAACCACATGTCCTGGACTTTCTAAATCACCTGTTAAGTCATTGTGTTTGTTAGCGACAAGCCCATTATTATACAACACCTCTTCTATAATATTTATCAATGCAACATTAGCAACACCTACTTTCTTTTCCTTTATTGTCCTTTTTTCGCCAAAAATCAATTAAAGACTGGTGTTTCTTAATTTTAGATTGCACGGCTCCTACGAAGCCTTGAAATACGGCTCCCTACTAGATGGATTAGCCGATTTAACGGGCGGCATAACTGAAAGTATCCCAATAAGGCAGGATGCCGCCGCCTGTTCGCGTTTATTACATAAACTCCTAGATATGACTTCGATCGTTACATGTACAGTACAACCACCCAATTTACAAATTAGATCTAGTGTTGAGAAATTAACAAATGGTATACAATTAGGTACAAATTATCGAATTTGTTCAACTGAAAGGGTGGAAACGTTCAATGGTGAATTGGTACAATTAGTTAAAGTACGTAATCCATTAGGACCATCATCGGATTTTGTGGGTTCATGGTCAATAGATTCAACGGAATGGTCTGAAATTGCACCGCATGATCTAACACGTTTACAAAGTAAATTAACTGATGGTGAATTCTGGATGTCGTATGCTGATTTGATAAAAACATTTACACATTTAGAAGTGATCCATTTAGATAATGATACCAGTCGTGATGAGCCCAGTTTACATAACAAAAATACATGGCAAATGCGTCTGTTTCAAGGCAATTGGCTTAAAGGCGTTTCAGCTGGTGGTTGTCGAAATAATCCAGAAACATTCCATATCAATCCACAATTACATCTACTCTTGAGCGAAATGGAAGAAGTTGTTGTATCATTGAATCAACATAGCATTATGGAACCGAAAGTTATCGGTTTCACAGCATATTCATTACCGAAAAATAGTACAGAAATAATACCGAAGGTATTCTTTCAGAAAAACAAATCATTATTTAATTCACAATATACGAATAGTCGACAAGTCAGTTATCGTTGTCAATTGGAACAAGGTGGTTATTTAATTTTACCAACAATCTTTGAACCTGGACAAGAATCCGGTTTTACATTACGTGTCTATTCAAATAAACCACTTAAATTAAAATTACTCGACACAATACCATCATTGATTAAATCAGCAATTATTAAAGCACCACCATTACTAGATGGTAAAAGTTTCAGTCAATATGAAGCTGTTTTTCTACAATTAGCTGATGAACATCGTACAGTTAATGCATTTGAACTTCAAGAACTTCTAGATGCTTGTCTACCAAACGATTATATTAAAAGTTGTGCTTCGATTGAAGTATGTCGACAAGTTATTCTAACATTTGATGTAAGTTAAAAGAAATTTTTTTTAAGTAAAACGGTAGTTAATTTCAAACAATATTGCAACAGACAACAGGAATTGGTCGATTGAAATTCAGCGATTTTAAAGATTTGATGTGCAGTTTAAAACATTGGCAGACAGCTTTTAAAAATCATACAAAAGAAAAAACCGGGATACTGAAAGCTGAACGTCTTCGCGATGCTTTATTGGCTGTTGGGTTTCAATTGAGTAGTGATGTTTTAGCAA
Organism: Iselma pallidipennis; assembly: GCA_037464855.1. Taxonomy (NCBI): domain Eukaryota; kingdom Metazoa; phylum Arthropoda; class Insecta; order Coleoptera; family Meloidae; genus Iselma; species Iselma pallidipennis. Next base: position 24,847 of record JAZBHA010000094.1, on the reverse strand, counting down.
CATTGATACTACGATATATGAGGAAAGATGGTACTTTACGATTTGGAGATTTTGTTTCAGCCATATTGCACTTAACTGTTGCTTTCAGTAAGTTGTTGAACGCATTAACAGTTCGATTTTTTTTAAATCATTTATTTTTATTATAGATGTATTTGATGGTAAGGATTCATTGAAAAATGGAAGCATTAAATTCAGTTTAGGAGAGGTAATATTAGAATAAACATTTCTTGTATTGAATATAGTTAATTTTTGTTGTTTGCTTTTCAGTGGCTGAAGTCTTCACTGACATGCTAGACATCATCTTGTTAAGCGCCTCTCCAAACGTAGTGGATTTGCGTATTGGCGGCGAGAAATAATAAACAAACATAAACAAGAACACCAGTGTGATGTTTGTTTATTATTCCTCACCGCAAATACGCAAATCCACTGTGTGTGTAGAGGCCCTAAAACACTTGTATATATAATTAAGTATAAATATTTATATACTGTGTATATTATTTTAAAATAAAAATACTGTTTGTTTATATTTAAAGTTTAATGAATAAAGCAAAATCTTCTTACAATAACTCGATTTATTTGTCCGCATAACAAAATAATCCAAAGTAACGTAACAAAACTGTTCAATGAAATTCATATACAGGATGTAACGGAATTTCTTGGACATTTTTGCACTAGCTTTATGTAGTAAAATGTCCAAGAAATTTCGTTGCACCCTGTATGTGTAGACAATATTAAGAAAACAAAAAAAAACGATTCTTATAAAAGCTTCCACATTGCAAACTCTTATTTTGTTCCTCTCATATGACTTACAATAGGAATGCTTAGTTAAATAACTAAATGACTAAATTAACTTTAACTTGTAAAGCAACATTATAAGTCCATAGCTCTGCATTAATGTTTATGGACATTTTTTTCGTAATGAAGTCCCGGCGTAGCTACGAACTGAGAATGTGACTTTACAAAGTTAAAGTGACTTTAAAGTTGATTATAAAAATGGCACTATAAAACCTACAAACTATAATACAGTTTAATGAAATACTGTAGAACGAAAATATACTTAATTCAGTCAATTCGGAGTTGAAGAAACAACTCAAAAAACTATAGTCAATCTTTCTTTAATTTGATTTTAAAAGCTAATCGATCAGTTTCATTAGTAAAAGTTTTCAACATATCAATAGGAAAATACAATTCGTCAATTTGATTCGATGATAATTTCGAGCATAAAGCACCAGCAACTAGAATTTTCTGTTTACCTGATGTATCAATAAAAGTCACATAAAATCGATACATTAATTGATTCTGTTCGGCAAATTGTTGAACATTAAAATTTAATTCGGATTGATTCCTGAGTGCAATATGAATTTTAAACATATTCTCATCAAAAATAATGATTCTAGTGTAATTGATTTGTAAGAATAATTCATATTGGATTTCAGTTTCATCATTGAAATCTTCTAAAATAAAATGACGATGTGCATTTCTTACATGTTCTTGAAGTGATCGTTTTGGTACTTTAATAGAACATTCAACTTCAACACTTAAAGGACATGAGAATAAACGAAAATCACATTGTTTTTCATGTGGAGCTAATTCATGAAGTTTACCTTCAAATAAACATCCATGCATTTCATAACTACATGGATATTTTACATTCTCGGCAACTAATTTTTCTAACGTATAGTTTCTTGTATTCGATGTATATGTTGCTTTACAAATTGGACATTGTGTCATGCGATTTTTACAATGTTCACAGATACTATGGCCTTGTTGGCAAACGAAAATCGGTGGTTTTAAATAATTCGTACAAACAAAACATTCCAAATCATTCAATAATTTCTTACATAATGGTACTTCTGTAGGATTCTCGACTGAATGGACTTCCAAATGGAATTTCCTTTGATCAAGAATATTACCAATTGTTGCAACATTGAAAGTTATTGAAAATTTATCCAAATTGGTTGCATTCAAATATTCTCGATAATCATAAACTTTCATTGCTTCTGCTAATAATATTTCATTATCATTATAGCGAGCTTTCCATTGACAATAAAGCGGTTGTTTCAGTTGACTTAAACAACTAAACATAATTAAACATTTTTCTCGGTACAAATGCATTTCTAACAATAGAGTCTCATTTTTTAGAAATGTAATCTTTCTAACATTCATGTGTCCTTTAGATGGCAAATTGAAAGATTTTGGATCAAACATTTGACCACTGTGGGAATTGGTAAAATGTTCCCGTAGCTCTCTATTATCATTTGTTAATTGTGAATCACAATCCACAAATGGACAATCCATTTCAGTGTTATTTATCTTAAAAACAAGTAAATAAAAGTAAAGACAAATCAGTAAATTGATAAATTACATCAAAATACTCACTTTATATAAAGTAGAACCAATATAACACAATCAGTATAAAGACAAATTAATTAAAAAATCATTTATTAATTGAAAGATTTTTTTTCATATTGGCAGGCTTGTAACTTGTAACAGTGACAAACTTTACTGATAAATGTAATCAGTGTTGCCAAAGCCGGTTCGATGTGTCACCAAATGATTCTATATTGTCTCTTATTAATCAATAACAAGATACTTAATGTTAGATTAGTTTGGCAACACTGCTCTGTATTAATGAAAAGTCCAGTGTACTTCCCCCGTCAGCACTAGAAGATTCAACAAAATTTGGCAGCCAAATACAATGGGTACTTTTCAAAATTCTCGATAGATAGCAGTGGCTATCAATGTGACGTAAGAACTGATATAGCTCGTCGGCAAATGACAGATTTAAACAGAGAACGAGTATCTTTGGAGCAGTTCATTGGTTAATTCATATTGTTATCTCGTTCTACATATGTCATTTGTCAAAAAAATAATCACTATCATTTCTGACGTCACATCGAGAACTTTTGAAGGCATCCACCAATACAAATGGGATACTCTTAAACTTGTTTTGTACTTACCAGCCTTTTCTTTATGTCTAGTTCTGTTTTACTTAACTTTATGGGTTCTAAATTGCGGCGTGTTATACCGCGGGCAAAAAGGAGATTTGTCCAGGATCACAGCCCGATCATCAAAAGGGAGAGGGGGAGACTCACCTTGACCATGGTCGCCGAGATCCCTAATGTGCTACTGGTTCAAAATTAATTTTGGTCCTATAGTATATTTGTTCTTTAAATGTAAATGTAACATATAGGGAAAGATCCTTTCACATATGTCGTAGGGGATGGCGCCCTTTCTGAAATTTTTTCATAATCATATCTTTGTTTAATCCTGTCTTTTTCGAATTCATCTTTTGTAAACTTAAACTGACAATCAGTAAAAATTAGATTCCCTTATCTTGGTCATTACTCACCTTATTAAGGAATTTATTAAAATTGAAATAGATCACTTAAATATTAAGCAATTTTCCTACCGCTTATATCAAATTGAAGAGAAAATCCTCTACTTTATCGCAGTAAAAATTAGATTTCCTTATCTTAATTATTACTCACGAAAAACTGAAAGCAAATTGGCGGATGCCGAATGCCGAGTGAATTTATTAAAATTGAGAAAAATCTCTAAAACTTTAGGGAATTTTCCTACCGATTACACCAAATTAAAGAGAAAATCCTCTACTTTATCTCACAATGAGACCATAAATGCTCCAGCTAACCCAAGCCATACCAGACCGAAACATCGAAGTAACGTGTTATATGCGACTTTATCCTAGCGTCCTAGCTACTTATAACTGCGTATAGGCATTTGAAAATATTCCATTTGCTTCAAATTCAGCTAATTAAACAATTTTTTTTTCGGAATAACTATATTTGATTAATCTAAAAGAATACATTATGACATAAGATTATCATTCCAACTAATTGTTTGATAATTTTATTACTTTACTTTTACTTTACTTCAGTGGCGTAACTTCAAATTTGAGGCCCGAAGACAAAGTTTTATAATGGGTCCCTTCCCTGTACAGGGTGTAATTAAAATCCCTTACAATATTCAAATCTCCTCATCCCTATGGAGAATAGAGTACAATAAGGGCATTTTGAGGGGTCAAAGAAAGAAAAAAATTGGCCAAAACCATTGTTTGATGATACACTTTTTTAAGTCAAGAGAGCCCCTTACATGTAGGGGTCTGGAGGCTAGTGCCTCCGTGCCTCATAGTAGTTACGCCATTGCTTTACCTATACATTTTTAAAACTTTTTTATTAGTTTGTTCAATTAATTATGGAGTTAACACAATAAAAAGTTACTTTTTTAACACAATTTTAAAGACTAATTTATTGGTTGCATTAATAAAAGGTTTCAATAAACCAACGGGAAAATCTAAATCGTCAACTTGACTGGAAGATAATTGATAACATAATCCATTCGCTGACAAAAATTTATTTCGACCAGATTGATCAACAAAATTTATAAAAAACTGATATTTATTCATTTCAAATAATGATTCGATTTGTTGAACATTAAAACTTACTTCTGTTAAATTCTTAATTGAAACATGAATTTTAAACATATTATCATCGAAAAATAAAATTCTATTGTAATCTTTTTTCATTGATAAGTTGTAAAAGATTTCCATTTGATCAAAATTTTCTAGAACACTAGCAGGATGTCCACTTTTTACATGTTGTTCAAGTAATCGTTTCGGTACTTTAACAAGACATTTGTCTTCAGCATGTAAAGGGCAAGAACATAAATTAAAATCACATTGTTTTTCATGTGGATCTAATTCATGAAGTTTCCCTTCAAACAAACATCCATGCATTTCATAACGACAAGGATATTTTATATGTGTTGTAATTAACTTTTCTAAAGCATAATTTCTCGTGTTTGAGACATATGTTGCTTGACATATAGGACACTGTTGAATTTTATTTTTACAATTTTCACAAATACTGTGGCCTTGTTGGCAAACGAAAATCGGCGGTTTTAAATAATTTGCACAGACAAAACATTCCAAATCAGCTAAGAAATTTCTAAAAGATGATTTTGTTAGAGGATTCTCTACTAGATTCACTTCAAAAAACAAGCTTCTTTGACCAATGGTTTTTTTAATATTTGCGGTATTAAATGTTAATGTAAATTTATTTAAATTGATTGCATTTAAACGTTCTTGATAATTATAAACTTTAGTTGGTTCGGTTAACAAGATATGGTTGTTATTCCATCGAGCTGTCCATTGACAATAAACAGATTGTTCATTTTGATTCAAACAACTACAAATGATTAAACATTCGTCTTTTCCTAAAGTGATTTCCAATAACAGAAACTTATTTTTTAAAAGCATTAATAAACGTAGTTTATTAGTCAACCAAAACAACGGAAAATAGTTTTTTCTTAAGAATTTACACCCATGTAAATTTTGAAAATGATTCCGCGTATCATCACTATCCTCCATTGGTAATAGTACCTTACAATTATCAAATGGACAATTCATTTTGAAATTATCCATTAAAGATGTCCTTTTATATTTAAAACAAATAAATAAATAGCTAAAGAAAGGAATGCATAACAACAAAAACTTTTACAAGAAAGTTTGTACTTACTTTTAGTGAAACTGTGGAATTATGTACAGAGCAACAAATAATTATAGATAACAGATAATAGATTTTGTTAATACTACTCCAAAAACAAATAGATAAGAATATTGTGAAATTTTGTTTGTTGAAACTCGCTTATCTTTATTTATATCAATGCAAGGTATTCACATAGGTAGTGCTCTCTGTTCTCTCACAAAAGCAAATTGAGAAATAATCTTCTTCTTTTGCTAAAATTTGATGATTAGGAAATTCTAGTACTTGCTTTGGATCATTTTTCGAAAACTATCATATTATCTGTAAAAAATGTCCCTAAAACAAAGAATCCTTCAAAAATCGATATTTTATATAGATTCTATCGCACGAAGGCGGTGGTAAATACATGAGGGGCGGCACAGTCAGCCCTCACCACAACAAAAACTTCGAATTAAAAGTCCTCCTTGCATTACATTTTGTAAAAGTAGAAGTGACCATTGTTCTCTTTTGTTGGGAGGGTGTGTTGCATATTCGAGGAATGCCCTAAAGCATTCCACACACCGTTGAGATTTTCCGTTGTCGCAGCGGTGTAGGGAATGCTTTAGGTACTCCTTAAAAGTTGCCAAAATCGAAAAGACTTTGTTCAATTGGTTTTTCTCAAGATGAACAGAAAGACGACCCAGATGTTTGTCATAAAAGAACTTATGGTGGCTGTAAAACCCCATAGATATCGTTAGGTATTTAGCTACCACCTAATATTAGCTATATTATCGCGTTTGTTCAAGCATTAGAAATAAATACATATCTAGTCGTTCCTGAATTTGACACCTTACAATGTGTTCCTTTTTTCATTAAAGATCTCCTGTGGTGTTAAAACTGCATCTAATCAAAGATTGGTCAATTCATAACTATTCGTATTTGTTTCATTGGTATATTCATCAAGAATTCTTTAAGAAAATGAAAGTAAACAATAAACAAATGATTTATTAATTATTTGACATTTATTTGAAAATTTTTTTTTAGAACCGTAAAAAAAATTCTTCAGTAAAGAAATCGATTTTAAAAGGATCAGAAGCTGTAATTGAAAAGAAATTATCGAATAATAGATCAATTAGAAAGAAAAATCAATCGTTAACAACATTTCCTTATAATAATTTACATTTTATTGAACAACATAAGAAATTATTTACGAAACCTTTAAATATCGATGATTCTGGTTGGTTTTTCAAAAACAATCTAAGAAATTACGACTATATTGAAATTAAACAGCTCCATTCCAAAGATTATCAAATTAATAGTGTTAATTCAGAATTAGTTCGGTGTTCGATAACATTTTTTACAACTCATTGTTAATTAATTTAATTAACAATTTCAGGAATTTCAAACGACCAGATCTTCTGTAGAAGAATTTACGAAGAAGAGTAAGAAAAAGCGTACGAAATCACGTCTTACTAAAAAACGAAAAGAATTAGTTCCAATAGAAGTCTTTATACCACCCTGTGAGGCTGAGAGACAACGTGAAAACTCTGAAACAGAGACAGAAGCAGAAGTTTTCTATTCACCTTATAACCAAACATTCAAAGACTCTATAGATTCTTTCCGCAATTTGATTGTTCAAGAAATTCATCAGATACAAGGAACAATGTCAGAAACAATTAAAACTGAATCTGCTGACGCAGATGAAGAATCTCCTATTTCTGAAGTAGAGCAAATCGATAATATGAAAACTGAACCTCCTGGTGCGGATGAAGAATCTCCTATTTCTGAAGTAGAGCAAATCCCTAATATGGAAACTGAACCTGCTAACGCGGTTGAAGAATCTCCTATGTCTGAAGATAACCCAATAGCTGAAGATGGCGAAGGTTCTGTAGCTGAAGGTGACGAGGCTCTTGTAGCTGAAGGTGTCATAACTGAGAGTGAAGAACTTCCTCCAGATGAACTTGAAAAGATTTCTGTAAGCAAAACTGATGAAGCACCTACAAGTGAAACAACAGATGAAGACCTAAAAGACCTACAAGAAATGATCAAAGAAGCTTCCCGGGAATTGGAAGACGTTGCTGCTGACGCAGAGGTTTCTCTACATTTTCCTATTTTCCTCATAACTATGAAATAATCCTTATCTAAAATTCTAGGAAGATGGTCAAGAAGTAATCGCCGAAACTGCTAAAGGTTCAAAGAATACATCAGATATTTTAGATGAAACTGGTGATTCCGTTTTTGAATTCAATGCAGCAAATGATGCAGCTCTTCTACGAGAACTAGAAGATGCAGAACGACAAGCCAAAGAGACAGCAATTAAAATTGCATCACTAAAAGCTCGTGTAGTTGAACTTTTAAAAAAAGAAAAATGCACCGAAATTGAAGCTAGAGAATTGGAACAATTAAATAAATCATTAAAAGCACAAATGACTTTATTCGAAGAGAAAACCAAACGTATACAATTTCTTCTTGGACAGACGAATTTATTTGAAAATATGATCCAACCACAACCTGTTTTACAACAAAAACATACTGAAGATGCATTACCAAAAGTTGTAGTTTGTGGATTAACTGAAGCAAATATACCGAAATTGATAGTTTGTGAAGATCCCAATAAGAAGAAGCGACAACAACAAAACTATCCGCCTACAAGTCGTGATGTTGAGCCAACAAAGGTCCTAAAATGTACTAAATACCCCCAGAACAATTATGACTTACAGAAAAATTTGCCACAACAGGATATCAATTCAGTTCGGTAATTAATAGAAACGTTGAGTTTAAAGAAATTTCAGGAATTGTTTCAGATATCAATTACAAACTGATGTGTTGCCCAAAAATCAAACTGAACCTGAAAGTAATCTATTTTACCTTCAGCAAAAACTGAATTTAATCCAAAACGGAATGAGGGCGATTTCTAAAGAAAATGCTTCTTTACAACACAAAATACAAGAAGTAATAATCGAAATGCTTATTTAAATCAAGAAATATAAATTAAACTGTCTGTTTTATAGTTTTATAGCTTTCAGAACCAGAAACGTCAACCTTGTGGTAAAGGCAAAAGTGTCTGTCCAGCTGAAATGGAAATGCAATTTAAGCGGTATTTAGAAAGAAAAAAGCTATTGGACCAACAACTGTCTAATATGGAAAATGAAATGAAGAACTTTCAGAACGAATTATGTAAAGTTCAATGTGAACGACAACAAATAGAAAAAAATAAACAACAAATCGCTATATGTCCACCACCATGCTATTCAATACAACATCCTTGTCCACCTTGTTACACTTGTCCACCATGCCCTTTACCAGGCGTATATTTTCCAACTTTTACCAAAAAACCATCAATTCTTTATAAAAAAATTTCAGGAGGTGCAATTGAGAGAATTAAGAGAACAATACAACCTGCTTCAAGATGATTATAAAAGTAAATTAACAGAAGTTGCTGGTTTAAGAGCTGAAAATGATAAATTGAAACAGATTGTAGCTGAAGCTGAAACTGTAAAACGACAAGCTTGCGATAAAATTCGAGAATATGATCGGATGATGAAAAATACAGGAAATCAAAGGAATTTTGTAAATTTTTGAAAATTTAACAAAACTTCACAGATAATTTCACAATTTATTTCAGACAATTGGTTCTAAAGAACAACTGCTTGAAATGGAACAACAGAGGAATGTAGCGAACCAGCGGCTTCGTGAAACACAAGATGAACTGGAAGAGTTACGAGCTTTCATACAAGATCAACGATCTCAGATGGACGATTATCGGAATAAAGTTTGTTGGGGATTATGTTGGTTTTCAAAATAAATATTTAATAAAATTTGAACTTTTAGTTTTTGGAGGCACAACAAACTGTTGAAGAACAAAAAAGGCACATCGATATGCTGGAAATGGATGCTGCTCGTATCAATGAAGAAGTGACTCTTGAAATCCAGCGAGTTAAAAATCAGTTCCAAGAAAAATTGGAAGAACTTGGTCCATTACCGGATTTGTTGAAATCCACACAAATTAAACTACAAGAAGCTCAACAAATGCAATTATTAGCGGAACAAAATAACGAAACCCTCAATCGTGACTTACAAATCTATAAAGATAAAGTCCAACAAATCACCAATGAATTAGAACAATTACGTGGTAATACAATGAATAATGAATTTGATCAAGTCAGTTTACAAAGTCGATACAATGAATTACAACAACAATATTACGATTTACTTAACGAAAATGATAATCTCAATAAGGAGTTACAAGAAGTTCAAGATTTAGCTGAACAGAATTCTAGAGAAGCTCAAAAGAATGCTCATGAAATTGTCCAATTAGTAGCACAATTGGATAATGTTCGTGAAGAATCTGCACGACAAGTTTCTCGGACAAAAGATCGTTGTGAAACAGTTCGTCGATCAATGCAAAATCAAATTATCGATTTGGAAAGGCAATTAGTACAAAGTCGAGCACAAAGTAAAGCTATACAGAAAGATCTGGATGATATCCGGCAGAAGATGCAGGCACAAATTAGTAATTTGAGTGGGAATTTTCAAGATGCTCAAATGAGAATTAGGAATTTACAAGGACATGTGGATTTTCTAAAGGAGCCATACAATATGCCAGTAGTACCGTTTCATGATGGAGATTCAACCTATTCGGATCCTTGTAATTGCGGCAATTAATTTTGCCAAATTGAAATTATTGTCAAAATTAAATAAAGCCCAATAAATATTTCTGTTTATATCAATCGTATATCCTTTTTATTGCAGAACTTGTTAAGTTTCGTCTATGCAAATTTACAACTTGTTGTCTATCTTTTGTATTCCGGAATTTGAAAGGAAATCTAGCCTAAGGTGCCACGGGACCAGTATATCAATACATAGAAATTTTCTGAAAACACGTGCATCTGAAAGAACGGTCGATATGGCAATCAATCGTACTAATGAAACTGTACTTCAAATAGCCTATTAGAAGATCCAAAATTCAACCAATTTTGAGAAATTTGAATTTTTAAATTTTAAAATTTCCGTATTTTTGGGCAAGGATTCTGCTCTTTGGGATGCACTGATTTGAAAAATTATTGTACCAATTAATAGAGCAAATAAAGATGTAGTTCAAATAGCCTCTCACGTTTCGAAATTCCTATTAGGTTTTTGGAAATTTTGAGTTAAAAAGCCCGAAATTGAATTTTACGCCAGAAAATTGCACTATAGGCAACACAATATACTCGCCCTTTGCAACGCTAGCCTTCAAGAGATGAATTGATGGTTGCATTTTTTCAAAATTCAGGCGCTACAGCGAAAATTGGCTATCCACTTCTACAGCACCTAAGTATTGCTATATGCACAGTAAAGTGTATAAATAAACAGTGGCAAATCCAAGCATTTGGGGCTCAAAGCTCGTATTCTTTGAAGGGCCCTTAGGTTTACGTTTTCTTAATGGGCCCATCAGTGGCGTACACCAAAAAGGATATGGATTGTATTATCAAGTTTAAACATAAACGACACTTTGAGGCTTTCTGCTGGGAGCCCTCAAACTTGAGCTTCCTTAGTTTCAGTAGATTCGCCACTGGATGTGGGTAAAATCGAATAATCGAGTGTAGAGCTGCGATGATTTTGAATTTGGCGCCATATTAATAGATGGGGGTGTGTTCGCCATTAGCGATATCTGGATTTGACAAGTGTTGACTGGTGTTGGGGGTATTTTATTAAAAAAAATTGTTTAAAAATTGATAAAATTCGTAAAATTGGAAATTATTCACCACAACAGAATACAAAAAAATTATAAATTAAGGTAATTGATAATTAAAAATATATGCAAAATCATCGATTAATTAATTGGTTAATTTTGACTTGTGAACTTTTTTTTCAAATTGTTAGAATTGTTGTTTTTTATCTGTTAATTTTTTGTTCTTTGTTGTTTTTTCTTCTAGATTATCAAAAATGTACCTCCAAAGCAGATAACAGGAGTATAAAATCGTTGGACTGATGAATAGAATTGAAGATATATCGTTGGTTGGAAATTATAGATTATAGATCCAAATAGGAGAATAACAAAATGTCTGAATTGTTTGAACAATTGGAATCGAATAAAAAAGACGTTGTTGAAGTGGCTAAAAAGAAAATTTTAGAACAATTCAATAACAGTAGAAATATTCCTATAAATTAACATTCAAGTTCGATATTAATTGAGTGTTGTTTTCTAGCTCGAGATCCATGGCTCGTGAATGGTTTATTCGACTATTATTTAAGTACAAATTCAGCCAATATTATTGTAATATTGGTCAATATAAGAGAACCACATCACAATCATTTATTTGAACGTTTAAGTGATTGTATTGGTAGAGGAGCAAAGACTGATGTCAAGATTCAAGCACTTACACTTTTGGGACATGTAGTTCGAAGTCAACCAACATGGTTATATAGACTTCCTGAACATCATCTGTTAAAAGACTTATTGAAATTATTAAAGGTATCCCACATTTATCTTAGTTTATTAACTTGTTGTTCGTGTTAATTGTAGTAATTATTTATTTCTAGGCTGAAGTCGATTTATTACCATTAATAAGCGCACTTCTCGTTTTAATTGTATTAATACCAATGATACCTTATTCAGTGGGGGAGATATTAAATGATATTTTTGAAATTTTCAGTCGTTTAGCATCATGGAATTGTAATCCTAAAACATTAATTGATGAACAAATGATTCATTTACAAGTGGCTTTATATGCGTTATTTTTAAGACTATATGGAATGTTTCCTTGTAATTTTTTATCGTATCTACGCACTGAGTACAAAGATAAAAACAAACCAGTATTTGTACATACGATTAAGGTAATAATTCGAATTTAAAATCGTTTTTAAATTGTTTAAAATTGTTGTTAAATTTTTAGCCAATGCTGGAAACGGTTAAAATGAATCCAAATCTTGTCACTACATCCAAAGATAATGAAACAGCCAGTGAACGATGGAAGAAACTTGCAGTACATGATGTGATTGCTGAATGTGAACGATTCTCTTTAGATGTTTCAGATACTTGTTGTGCACATGATTCCTGTCAGTTAGCTTCAGGTTTTCGTTCCAGATCGGGCACATCAAATTCAACAATTGGTACTAAAAAAATTATTGAGAAAAAAAGTTAATTTCTAATAATTTTATTGTTAGAACCAACATATTTTCAAGCTTTAAAGAATTTAGCTGTCACAATGTCAAACAACGATAGAAATGAATATTTTTCACCTAGTATGGGTTATAATGCTCAAACACCACCAATTAATCCAGCAACATTAACAACTTATGTACCTCAACCGGTAATTTATTTAACAAAATTTCAATAATTTGTGTGCCAATATATTTATCGAAATTATAGGAGTTTACACATGATGAAAGTTTTATACCACCAGCTGGATCTTCACCACCGGAAACTGCAATTGAAGCCACCCCTGAAACGACACCAATTATTCAAGATGTTAGTTAATTTTTTTAGCAAAGTTCTTGAAATAGTAATATATTTCTGTTTGGTGTAATATTTCAGGAAAGTAATTTAGAAAAACCTCAACATTCTTCTCTTGTTAAAAGTTCATTCACATCATCACCGGTTTATCCCCAATCTCCAGCTCATCGTGAAAAATCACCATTTGTATTTCCTGGAAGTTTTTCTGGCCTATCAGATGATGTGAAATTACAACAAAAATATCAAGACAAACAATTAGTATGTGTTTTTTTTTTAATTTTGTTGTAAATTTTAATTTCCTCTTTGTTTTCTGTCAATTAGAGTACAAGATCATCAACAAGTCCATTAAAAATCCATACAGGTGCCGATGTTCTTAAACAAAGTCCAACAAAAAGTAGTGGTTCATCTGGAGGACCTGAAGAGGAACTTTTAAATATCGTTCGAAATGAACAAATTAGTCAACCAATATTGAAACAAAGCGATAGTGTCTTACATGAAGGTGATCCATGTGATCAGTTAGATGAAGATCGTAGTTCACCATGTACAGCTGGAGGTCTACATATGCCCAATTCGAAATCAATGAAAGATTTTGCTAAACGTGTCCAACGTTTACGACATCACAGTCAATGTAATTCCGAATTAGAGAATCGTGAAACAATGAGTAGTCCAGAAATGATGCAAGATAATACAAAAGTACGTCGTGCAAATTCATGTCCAGAAATGAAGAAAAGTCCTGTATCATCAATTAAAGATAATGTTAGTCGTACATTAGATGAAACAGATGAGGAAGAAATTGAACGTGCTGAAAGTGCCATGTCAAATGGTATAACAACACATATGATTATTGGACAGACAGTTGAAACACAAACGGATAATTTCTGGCCAATGCCATATGAACATTTATTTCTTGGTATTTTTCCAACATTAGAAAATCCTGATATTAAACCTAGTCCTAGTACATTGAGCGGTTCACAAGATAAGACTGTAAACAATCAACCATCAGTTTATGAAATTCTAGACAAGTAAATCCAACATCTATATTGAGATTTTCTATTTTAATTTTGCATTTTTCTAGGTATGTTGAAACTGCTGTACAGGATAGTGAACGAGATAGTGTTAAACGATTGAAAAATCAATTACAATTAGTCCATCAACAGTTCTTATTTGAAAAACATCGACGAGAAATACATGCATTTAAAAATCGGAGATTTTTATCAGAAGCTAAAACAACACAAGTCTTAGAAGAACATAATTCTGCATTACGTGATCAAGTACAACTGCAACAAAATGAAATCGATAAATTGAAACGACAATTGGAAGATTTACAAAAAGAAAAGGATGAAGAAAATCGATATTTAAATAATACAATCAAACAATTAGAATCACAAGTATTATTTATATAAAATTTCAATTATTTATAAATTAAATATTTGGTTTTTTCAGTGTAAAGATATGGAGAAGACGAATATTGCTATGAATGAATCTAAAATGCATTTAAGTAATGAGATTCAAACGTTTAAAGCTCAATGTTTAGGACTGACAATTGAGAAACAAAAAATAGAGGCTTCCCTTTTAGATACTGTAACAGAAATGAAGGTAATTGATAATAATTGGGAATACATTACATTGATAATAATAATCCAATTGTAGTTTGCCAAAGAACAAGCTTTAGCCGGTGAAAAAGGCCGAACAGAGTTAGAATATGTCAACAAACAACTTCTTCTAATAGGTGAACTACAATTAAAATATAAAGAACGATTAGAAGAACTTAGTTCATTACGACGAACTGATTACGAGATGGAATTATTGAAAGAATCCTATAGTAATGAAGTGAAAAGTAATTTGCTTGTCTATTTATTAATAAATCCCCCAATAATTTATCTGTGTTTGTAGCATTACATCAACGTCTTCACGAGAAAGTTATTAAATTTGAATCGTATGCAGCAAAAATTGCTGAATTAGAAAAGACTATTATGAAGAATGAAGAGATAATAGCATCACAGAAACGAACAATTAATCATATGACCGAAGAAACTGAAGATAAATTAAGATCATTAGAAAGTAAATATCAAGCTCAAATGAAGATATGTCGTTCAATGGATGAACGGATTTTAGAAATGTTATGTCAAATTGATATGGCCGGTGTAAAACAATCGATGTGTTCACCTGATTTAAGTAGTTGTCAAGAGGTACAAGTTTCTAGTGATAAAGCTAGTGGAGGTGCAACAGCTATAAGTGGACGTTCATCACCAATATCAATATCAATGGCATCGTCTGAAGGTAGTTCAGCATTTCAACAAACTGATATACGTGAATTGAGAGGTCTACAGGTATAAGAATTAGTTTTTGTTGTTTGGAGTAGTTTTCGATAACTTGTGTTGTTTTAGGCGATGCTTGACGAAGAATCTCCACAGACATCGGAAATTCCTAGAGATTTGG
>JAZBHA010000093.1:108465-133535 GCA_037464855.1 Iselma pallidipennis | reverse complement strand
TTTCTAAATTGCCCGTTGATTTCATTTCAGTTATTACTAGTCCATGTGTTTCTGTATAGTCACTCTGTGCTTTATTCAGTTTTGGTAACTCTACAGTAAATTCATCACTTGCCATCAAAGTGATGGTCTCTTCTTGAACAGAAACAGGCAGTACACCTTCTTCTTCTCGTTGTGCTTGCGTCATTTTTGGTTCTTTGGGTGTAAATTTGTCACTAGTTAGTAACGGGATGGTTTCCTCTTTTAAAGAAACTGGTAAAACGCCAGTTTCTTCAGTCTGTGCTTTATTCAATGTTGGTATTTCACTCTTAAATTCTTCACTAGTTAACAACGAGATTACTTCTTCTTTCAATGATACAGGTAATACACCTGTTTCTTCAGTTTGAGCTTTATTCAGTTTAGGTGTCTCTGTTACGAGTTCACCACTAGTTAATAATGAAATAGTTTCTTCCTTTAAAGAGACAGGCAATACATTAGTTTCTTCACTCTGAGCCCTATTCATTTTCGGTTTTTCACTTATAAATTCTTCACTAGTCTGAAGTGATAAAGTTTCTTCTTTTAAGGAAACTGGCAATACTCCAGTATCTTCAGATTGGGCTTTATTAAATTTGAGTTTTTCACTAACAAATTCTTCCATTGTTTGAAGAGACAGAATTTCTTCTTTTACAGACACTGGTAAAACACCGGTCTCTTCAGTTTGTGCTTTGTTCAATTTAGGTTGTTCACTTTCAAACTCACTACTTGTTAATAATGAAACTGTTTCTTCTTTTACAGAAACGGGCCGATAGATTACTTCCTCTTGAGCGGTAGTTTCTTGAGCAGAAGACTCGACGATTTCTGTACCTAATTGTCCAGTGACATTAACTTCAGTCACTTCAATGCTTTCTTTGAAAGTTATGTTAACATCAGCAGTCTTAAATGTAGTTTCTTCAACCTTAATTGTATCAGTACTGCCTTGAATTGTTACTTCACTTTGAGTGAATCCTTCTAAAGGTATGGTTTGTTGAGAAGCTTTAGATTCTTTAACTTTGCTTCCCTCAAAATCTTCAAATGTATCATAAACGTTAACACCACTCTTTTGTAGCATTGTTTGTTCTAAAATTGTTGTAGTGGCACTATCTGGCATTTTCTTTTCAGCAACAAAACTGATCTCTTTTTCTTCTGGAATAATTTCAGCAGTAGCTGCAGTTTTTCTTGTATCTTCTATATCAAGACTTGCTGATTGTTTAAGTGGTCGATCACTAGGCTTCCATTCACCCTCTTTTTCAGTAGATGTAATTTCAGTAACATTTACTGTAGTGTGCGGTATATGATCTTCTTTAGCTTTACTGCTTTCTGGTACCCCAGTCCTAAATTTATCCAGATCTTCTTCAGTAGTTACTTCTTGAATCAATGGTGCTTCTTGCGGAGTCCATAACTTATCAGCTTTAACAGTTTTTAATTCTGCTTCTTCGAAAGCTGTTTCCTTTTCTTCTGCTATTGTTTCTGCTGTAGATGCTGTTCTTCTAGTTTCTTCTAAATTATATTCAGCTAACTGAGTTTTCAGCTTATCCTCTGGTTTATAGTCACCTTCTTTCTCTGTTGATGTAATTTCAGTTACAGTAATGGTAGAATGAGGTAAATGTTCCTTTTCAGCGTACGTTTGTTCAGGTTGTTCAGTTTGCAATCTTTTAATATCTTCTTCGATTGTCACTTCTTCTATCAACGGAGTTTCTTGCGGTATAACAGTCTTATCGGCTGTTGAAGTTTGATAAGTAATCTCTTCAAAAGTACTTTCTTTTTCTTGAGTTAGTACTTGAACTGTTGAAGCAGTTTTTCTTGTTTTTTCTAAATTAAGTTCTGCTAGTTGAGTAGCCGCTTTTTCGCTTGGTTTATATTCATCTTCTTTTTCAGTTGATGTCACCTCAGTTATATTAACTGTAGAGTGGGGTATATGTTCTTGTTGTGCTTGAACTGTATCAGGAATTTTTGATGAAACTTTTTGGACATCAGCCACAACATCCGTAACAGATGTTATAAGAGCGTCCTGTGGTATAATTGATCTATCAGCTTGGGAAGTACGCAATTCTACATCCTCGAAAGTTGCTTCTTTTTCTTGTGTAATAATTTCAGCAGTTGCAGCAGTCTTTCTACTTTCTTCTAACTCTAATTCTGCTAATTGAGTTGCTGGTTTGTCACCAGGTTTATATTCTTTCTCTGTTTCTGTTGACGTTATTTCTGTAACACTCACGGATGTGTGGGGTATATGTTCTTCTTCAGCGTGAGTTTGATCCGGTTGTTCAGTTATTAGTTTTGTAGTATCTTCACCAGTGGTAACTTGTTCAATTACAGGCACCTCTTGTGGTGTTATAGTCCTATCAGCTGTTGATGTTTTATAAACAAGTGTTCCTTCAAAGTCAATTTCTTTTTCTTGGATCATTGCTTCTGCAGTAGAGGCAGTTTGTCTAGTTTCTTCTAATTCTAGTCCAGCAATGTGTGTTGATGGTTTATCGCCAGGTCTATAATCACTCTCCTTTTCACTTGATATTGTTTCAGTAATTGTTACAGTAGTATGGGGAACATGTTCTTGTTGGGCTTGAACAGTATCTGGAATTTCAGACGAAACTTTATTGATATCAGCCACAACATCTGTAACTGAAGTTATAAGAGCATCTTGGGGTATAATCGATTTGTCAGCTTTAGATGTTGTTAGTTCAGGTTTGTCAAAAGTAGTTTCTTTCTCTTGAGTTACTACTTCAGCTGTGAAAGCTGTTCTTCTTGTTTCTTCCAATTCTAATCCAGCTAATTGTCCTACTGGTTTATCTCCGGGTTTGTATTCACCTTCTTTTTCAGATGTAGTGATCTGAGTTACATTAATAGTACTTAGAGGAACATGTTCAGATAAAGCTTTCCCTTCAAGAGGAATTTCAGTGTCTAATTGTTTATAACCTTCTTGGATTGTAGTTTCTTGTATTTCTGGTACTTCTTGTAATACGATTGATTTTTCAGCTGTTGTACTCTTCATTTCTGAGGTTTTCTCAAACAACGTTTCCTGATCTGTAGTTGTAGTCTCAGTAACCGAAACGTGTTGTTGCGGAGTTATAGAAATGTCAATTTTCTTCTCGTCAATGGGTTTTTCAACAAATGGCATTTCGCTCTCTTGAACTTGTTTTTCAGAAATAATCAAACCTTGCAATGTACTCTCAGTAATTTCAGCTTGTTCTGTAAGTGGCTTTTTATCATCTAATTTTCCAATGTTCTCATGAAGCAGTATTTCTGATTTAGCGGCAGTTGTTAGATTTGTTGTAATATCAGATGTAACAAATTTCTCATCAGTAATTAGATCACCGATAAACTCTTCTTCTTTCTCTTGTGCAGTAATATTAACAATATTCAAGGGAGTTTTCTCATCGATTGTTTTTACAGCTTGTTTTGTAGCAAATTCAGGAGTTTTTTCAAATTCCTTCTCAGACTCATGGATAACATTTTGCGACAGTATCAAGCTTTCTTGGAGATCTTGTTGAGGATGGCCTTGGGCAGGTTCTCTAGTTTCTGCTTTAAAATCACCAATATCTTCATTGACTACAACTTCAGAAGTTTGTACTGATTTTACAGCACTAAATTCAGTAGTAGCTGTTTCAGTTTTCGCTTGAAATTTCTCGAAAGTATCTGGTTGATCACCAGAGAAAATTTCAGCAGTTGCAGCAATGGGTAATGTATCAATTTTTGTGTCAGCTGTTTTTACTGCAGGTTTAAAAGTACCTTCAAAATCTCCAGGCGCTTCTAGTATATCAGTAAGGGCTTGCGTTAGAGTTTCAAAGATTGTTTGTTCAGGAACAGCCGAGACTTCTGTTGGTTTTGTAGCTTCTGGTAAATCCTCTAAATGTTGACTTAACAATACCTCGGAGCTTTGCATAGAAATTTTACTGGTAAAATCAATCTTTGCTGTTGAGGTTTCTGGCTTGTGTTGGCCTTCAAAGGAGGTTTCTCTTTCAGCTGGTATAATTTCAGAAGTGGAAACAGTTTTCCCTTCTTCTAAAGTGATCTCAGCTGTTTTCGTTAAGTAATCTTTCTTGATATCAAGTGTATCTTCCTTTTCTTGCAACTGTGGCACAGTCTGAATTATTTCTTCATAAGTTGTATGTTTGACAGTAGCTACGGATTTTGGTGTAGTTTCAAGTTTTAAATCTTCAGGTAAAATTTCTGATTGAAGCTCAGTTTGTTGAGGTGCTAATTTTGCATCATACGTAGCTTCAGCTTGATATGTTTTGGGTGCATCAAATTCTTTTACTAAACCTTCTTTATCTTGGGGTAGTGCTTCACTTACAGTAACAACCTTCTTACCTTCTACTAATGAAACATTTACTGTAGATGTAGCGGGTGTAAATTTACCTTCAAAATCTTCTTCTCTTTCTTGTATAATATTTTCAGAAATTATTAAACTAGTAAGGGATTCTTCACCTGGTTGAGCATGTTGTGTTTCCGGTTGTTTAGCTTCGAGTCTGTCGAAATTTTCTGAAGATTTTGTAACAGAAGACTCAGCAATTTTATGAGTAACATCAATATTAGCCGCTGCAACTTTTTCAGAAGGTAGCATTTCAGGAATGAATTTTTCCTCTTTCAAACCGAGTGTAGCTTCAGAGACTGTAACGGTTTCAGATGTCTCGACATTAACGGAAGCTGTAACTCCACTAGGATGAGTAGTTTCATCGAAAACTTTCTCTTTATCAACAACCATTTGTTCAGATTGTTCCAAATAATTAAATGGTATTGTAGAAGAGACTGCTGTTGTGGTTAATTGATCTTTAACTTCAAAATCACCAACATTTTGATCGGGTTGGGTTTGGAATGAAGCAGCTACTTGTTTAAAATCGGTAAGTGAAGTTTCAGCAATTTTGGTGTCAGTAATTTCCTGAATTAAATCTTTTTCATTCTCACTTGCAACAACACTTTCTACAACCAAACTTTGACCTTCACTAATAGAGACATTAACATTTCTGTGTTCAGTTTTTGAAATTTCTAAAGGTAAGTCAGACTCTGTAGCTACAGTTTCTAAATTGACTGCGGTACTAAGACTAGAAATCTCAGAGTGTGCTAACGTAGTTTCTGGTTGAATTACTTCAAGATTTTGTATAGTTTCTCGCACTTCAGCTTCCGATTTCGTTATACTTTCTAGAGCGTCAATGTTGGTTTCAGCAAATTTACCTTGAGGTTTATCACCCGGTTTCAAAATGTTTTCACTTTCACTTGATGCAGTTTCTGTGATAACAAGGCTAGTATCCTCACGAAAACTGACAAGAGCTTGCTTAGTATCAATAGAAGGTTTTTCAAAAGTAGTTTCACTATCTTGGACTTGTGATTGCGTTTGAATTACACTTTCAAACAGCGACTGATCAACATTTGCGACAGCTTTTGTAGGTGTTTCTTCTGAAACATCTCCGGTAATATTTTCTGGAATTACCACATTAGTTTCAGCCACTTTCTGAGCATCAAAAGCAAATGAAGCCTTCATTGTTTCTACTTCTTCAGGCTGTTGATAGAGTTTCTCTTTATCTACTGTAAGAACTTCTGAAACTATGGGAGCTTCAGTTTGTTCAAATTCAACTCCAGCGACTTTATGATCAGGTTTTGCATCTTTGATCAAAATATTTTCCGTTTCTCCAGGAACTGTTTCTTGATTGATTAAACTCTGATATTGTGATTGTGAAGAAACTGCAGTGAATTTCGTCGGAGACTCGCGGTCAAGTTTTGTAAAGGTTTCATCAGGAATTGTTTCACCAATTTGAACAACATCTTGTGTTCCTAGAATTGCAGCTGCAGTCTCGAAATCAATTGCCTTATCTATAAAATCTTTCTCTTTGTCACCTGTTGTTATACTAGTAATTGCGACACTTTCTCCAAGAGTAAAATCTGCAATAGCTGATTTCATGTCGGGCTTGCTATGTTCAAAATCACTTTCTTTCTCTTGAACAAGAACATCACTTGAAATAATACTCTCTAATGGCGTGGTATCTAGTACTGCTTGTTTTGTTGCCACTGTAGGTTGTGGAAGCTTATCAAAGGTATCCTCAGGTTGGATTTCTGTCTTTGTTGCAACCGCATGAGAAGTTATTGATTGCTCGCCCTTAACTTCTTCAGGTTTGATCGTTTCACTTAAAGACTTTTCCTTATAATCTGTTGTAACTTCAGTAACATTAATACTTTCAGTTTCAATAAATTCAACGTTAACTTGCTTCTGATCTGGCTTTAAGTATTCAGGTTTCTCTCCTTCTTTCTCGCCAACTGTAAACTGTGTTTGTATAACTGGATGCGAGATGTCTTGCAATGGTTTAGCTAATTGTTTTTCTGGTGATGTTCGAGAGAAATCACTAGGTTGTTGTTGAGATACTATTTCTTCCTTTACTGCTACTTGTGATTCTGTTACATTCAAATTGGCTTGTGATTCTAGAGGTTTAGAGTATTCTAAAGATTCTTCTCTCTGATCAGCAACAACTTCAGTTACTGATAATTCTTGACCTGGTGTTATATCAATATTAGCTGATTTCTTATCAGGAATAATGTCTTTAGGTAGATTTTTCTCAATATCAACAACATTAGTTTCAGTTACTATTAATTCCTGCAATGGCTTAGTATATTTCTTAGCTTTGCCTGTTAAAATTTCTGGCTCCGCAATATCATCAGCATGTACAACTGTTTCGATTTCTGATTTGACAATAACCTCTTGAGTTGTGATATTGGATGAAGCTAAACCTGGAACTGGTTGCGGTTGTGGTTGGTATTCTTCTTCTTTTTCATTAAGGAATACTTGTGTTACTTTAGGACCTTGTCGAGTTTCAGCTAAATCGACAGCTACCTGTTTAACGTCAAGTTCAAGTGTCTTGAAATTTTCTATTTCTTTTTCAGCTGCTTGGTATTGAGTGATTTCAACACCTTCAAGTGTACCTTGTTCAGTTTCGGCTTTTACACTAGAGGGTTGCTGCACTTCTAATTTTTCGGTAGAATAATCGGGTTGTACTTCAGTTTTACTAGCTACTTTTTGTCCCGTAATATCGAAACTTGCTTGTTGTTGTGGGGGCAGTTCGCCAGGAACATATTCTCTCTCTTTATCATCTGGATGAATTTCAGAAACATGTAAACTTTCTTTTGGTGAAACTGATACGTCAGCTTGTTTCATAACTGGTTGTTCATAATCTTTATCTTTAATTGTTTCATCAACTACAGCTTGACAAACGACAGTTTCTGTTAATGTTGTCTGATTGAAGTCAGCCTGACTTGCTTGTATTCCAGTTTCGTCTAAACTACTGGTTGAATAATCTGGTTGAATTTCTTCAACAATTCCAGTTGGTAACATGTGACTGGTTATTGTTTTTCCATGATGACTTTCGGGTAGTTCAAATGTTTTTAAATGCTTTTCACTTTCCATCATTGTCATTTCACTGATCTCAACTTGATCTTGTATTCTACTATATTTAGTCTCTGCTAGTTTAAGATCAGGCTTATCTTCAACATAAGCTGCTTCTTTTTCATTGAATGTAGTTTGTGTGATATGTGTAGCTTCTAAAGTTTCTAAATCAGTAGTAGCCTGATCCGTTTTAAATTTAGGATAATCTTTAAAATCTGAGGGAATATCAGTAGCTTGAATTTCAGAAACTTGTAAAGATTCTACAGGACGTACAGATGTTTCCGCTGAAGATTTTGTTGGTTTTTCATCCAGCTCAAGAATTCTTTCTGACTCTTGTGCTGTAATCATAGAAATTCCACTTGTTTCAAGACAAGTAATTGTAGTATCAGCTTGCTTGTAGTTTGGTTTATCACCAACTTGGTAAGTACCTTCTGATTCTATGGCGAGAGTGGTTTGTGTTGAAATTGTTTCTTTGGGAAGATATTCAACGTTAGCTTGTTCTCGTTGAACTTCCTCCTCAGTTAATGGTCTTTGAGGTATTTGACTGTCAGTTACACTTACTGTAATACTTTCAGAAAGAATCAAATCCTGATTTGCTGAAACTTTTTCAGGACTTGGAGCTTTTTCAAAAAGATTTTCTTTGTCTTGTACTTGAGTTTGTGATATTATCAAACTTTCATCGATTGTTACGTTGAATTCAGCTTTTTGAGACGGGGGAAGTCGACCAGGTATATATTCACCTTCTATTTCTGGTGCTACCATTTGTGACTGTGTGAGTGACTTCTGAGGAATTACACCCATTGTAGCGATTTCGGTAGGTACGAAAGCTTCAGGAAGATGTTTGCCAGGCTTAGTTTCACTTTCGATTTCTTCAATAATTAGAGATTCTCTAGTATCGATACTAACTTTTCCTTTAACTGTTGTTGGTTTGAAGTGGTCAAAATGACTTTCACTGATACCATGTTGAATTTCTTCAACATTCACTCCTTCGCGAGTGGTAAACGTTTTTGTTGCTTGACTTGTTTTTGGCATAGAGAATTCGTCGAGATTCTGTTCTTTTTGAGACAATTCTACTTCAGACACTTTAGTAGCTTCCTGAGGAAGCAACGAATAGTCCGCTTTAGCAGTCGTAGTCTTTTCTATAGTTATAGTAGTAGAGGTATCACCTAGGTTCACTTCCTGAATTGAAATACTTTCAGTTGATACAATATTAGGTTGAGCTGTTGATAAAGTTGGTTTAAATGAGCCTTCGAATTGCTGTGGAAGATTTTGTACATCTTCTTCTCGAACTTGATAAGCTTCAATTGTATCGATTGAAGTTTTAGCTGTAAATTGTGTCGATAAAATTTTTTCCGTATCAGTTTCCTTTTCTTGAGCTAACGTGTGTTGTTCTATAATCGCTGAATGAGGTAACAAATCAACATTAGCTTGAGTTTTAATGACATCACCGTGTTCAATTTGGGTAACAATACCAAATGGAGCTGCCTCTGAGTGCATTGATGGAGTAATTAATGGAATCTGTTTTTGCATAGAAACGTCAAATGGACCAATTTCATCATATTCTTCTTCGTCAAGTATATATTCACCAACTTTAGGTCGACGTGCTTTTAATTTTCGACCACCTTTCTTTTCAAGTTCTTCTTCCTCTTCTTCTTCTTCTTCTATTTCAATCTCAACTTCGGTTTTTCGTTGCGGCTTTTTAGTACGTTTGCGTATAATCTCTTCCTCTTCTTCAATCACCTCTTCAATTTCCAGTTTTTGTTTATCTTTTTCTTCAGTGATTTCAATTATTTTATCGTCCTCTTTTTTAGGTTTCGGTTTCTTGCCGCGTTTCTTTCGAATTGTTTCTTCTTCTTCTTCAATAATTTCTTCAATTTCAACCTTATCTTTATCTTTCTCAATTTCTTCAGTTATCTCAGTTATTTCAATCTCTTCTGTCTCGGGTTTTGGTTTTTTACCACGTCTTTTTTGAATGGTTTCTTCTTCTTCAATAATCTCTTCAATCACAACTTTTTCTTTGTCAGTTTCTTGAACGATTTCAGTTACTTCAGTTTCGTCTTTCTTAGGCTTAGGCCTTTTGCCCTGTCTCTTTCGGATAATTTCTTCTTCTACTACTTCTTCAACAACTTCTTCAATATCTTTTTTATCTTTTTCTTTCTTTTTGGTTTCTTCCAGTTTAGTAATGGACTGTAATACTGATGTTTTATCAACGGACAATTCAGCTACAGTCAGATTTTCATCGGTTGGAACGGGTTGTGTTTTCTCTGGTTGTGTAATGTCGCCTTTGACTACGGCACTACGTTCAGTTTCTTCTTCAACTTCAAGGATTTCTGTGAAAGTGTGATGTGATTGTTTTTTATTGTGTTACTGTTTTTTTTAAATTTGTTTAGATTAGTGTTTATGTTGGTCAATTTTCATTCAACTAAGGCGCGCTTTGAAGCTAACAATCAGTATAATGTATAGAAAGAATAGAAAAGAAAATAGAGAGTGGCATGGGGCAGAGCATTCAATTTATTTTTTGTGGTGGCCTTAATCTATGAACTAATAAAATTCACTACTCACCTATTATAAAGCTTATTATCACTAAAAGAAGCCATGCTTCTTGGGACATTTACACAGCCTATAAGCACAGCTATAGCGAGCAACACAAACATTTCAGCTTTTTCTTATTAATTGCTTTGCTTGTATTGTAGAAGCTTGCCGGCACTAAGTTTCAAAAAAGTGTACCAGTCACAGCACTTACTTACTGTTTTGGTACAAAAAAAGATTTTATATTTTCTTTATAGTTTGCGCATTAGTTATTATTAAGGCGATCTAATTCAACGATAATAGCGAAACGCATCAATCTCTGCAACTTACCAATTTCATCTTTTTTACCCTTTGCCTTAATTTTCTTCGTAGTGTCTAAATAATAAAGATAAACACATCAGTTTTTTCAATAACATTTATTTATAATGAAAAATAAAACAATAAAATTTATTAATAAGGCAAGGCAACAATTTATTTATAACTTTAAAAGAGGGACGTATGGCACGCCATGCAAAATCCACACAAACTCACCTTCAAGTACTTCGACTTCTTCAGAGATAGTGACCATTTCTTTAAAGCCAGTTTTGGTGATAGTCTGGAAATAAAATAAAATTAAAATATCAGTTGTTTAAAATTTATAAGGAATTTACTTCAGTGACTTCAGTGGATTCCCAAGCCCTTTGAATAAAATCTTCTGGTGTGAACGTCGTAATGACTTCTTCAATTGTGACATAATTGTTTTCCACCATCTTCATGAATGCCCGGAAACCAACAGTTGCAGCTAAAACTTTTTCATCAAGAGCCGTTTCTTCAGTTAAAACTTCTGAAATCAAGGGACCATAACCTTTCCTTTCGACAACATTAACTAAAGCCGACTGAGCTTGTGGTGTTTGTAGTGAAGGGAATTTATTTTCATGATATAAAACTGTAATCTCTTTAGTTGAAATTCCATTTTTAACTAAATATCCAATTTCAGCAATTTCTCGAAGTGGTGTTTCGCCTGGACCAAATTCTTTTACTTTAATGAAATCTAGCATTTCGGAAACTTCTCGTGCCATTTTCAATTCACTCTTTCTAATAATCTTCTCGACACGTTCAATCACTTCTTCAAGTTTAACTTCAGTTAATTGAGCAAATTCAGATATTTCTTGTTGGATATCAATACGAGCCCTTTGGGTTTTGGGTTTAATTTCTTTAATATCTTTTAAAGTTTCTCCCGGAAGGATTTCTTCAGAAATCATTGGCTCAGTTGGTGACAATAGAGGTTTAGCTTTTTCGCTTTCTTGAATTATCGGTGTTGTTGTGTCATCAATCTTTTTACAGGAAGCTGTAGCTTCAGTTTTCAACGGTTCTTGAATTTCAAGTAATGGTTTAGCGTGTTCTTCTTCAACGGGTTTTTGAATAATCGTTTCAGTTGATTCAATAGTCTGAACTTCACTGATTTGTAGAGGTTTTGTGTCTTCTTCTTGTGTAGCTGTGGCGGTTTTCTTCTTATGGAGACGTTTCTTCTCAATCGTTACACGCTCCTTTTTCACTTTCTCTTCACGTTCTTTAGCTTTCCTTAGCAAAATCTCTTTCTTCTTAGCTTCTGGTATTTCTTGTACATAAAGTTTAGCTTTAGTTACGGCTAAACCACTGTCATTTATAGCTTTACATATGTAAGTGCCGACATTTTCAGTAGTAACTTCAGTAACAGTACAGGAAGTTTTGTTATCTTCAATTCTTACTTTGACTTTATCAGTATTTCGTACGATTTTATCATTGTGATACCAGATTACATCTGCAATGCAAAAATGGCAATCAATTTTTAATAAAATAATTAATAAAATGCAGTAGATTACCTGGTGTTGGGGTGCCTGAAAACAAACATTCGAAGACTGCTGTTTCAGCTTCAGTTGTACGAACATCGGTGATTTCCTTAACGAAAACTGGTGGACTTTTAGCGGCTGTAAATATACAACAATTTTGTTAATGATTTACTTAAAAGTAAAATAAAATTTAAACAATTAACCTACCGTGATGGAAGCGTATTGCCTGGCCTTAAGTCTGGGTTGTTATTGTTCTAATCACACAATCAGAAAAAGACAAACAAAAGCAAGCAAAAATTAGTAAAAAGCACACAATTTACCTTACGTTTACCTTGATTTTCCTCATAAATATCATTAGACGATTCTGTAAAAGCGGCAGCTAAGCCTCGTCCTCGATCACTAACACATTCACTTTCTAATAGAAGGAATTCTTGCAGTTCTTCTTGACTATCAGCCGTGTGCAATTGCTGAAAAGCGCTGGGGTCTAGTTCTCTCGGTTCTAATGGATACATTGTATCCTCATTATAGTAAGCTTTATATAAATTCTCATTATCATTTTCATTTTTCACTCTCGGAAATGTTCGACATTTTTCTGGTAAACTTTCATAACTTACACGTTCTGATGGTATTGGATCACACGAACTTGAGATTTTTGTTTTATGGAAATCATAAGAAGTTTTTCGTTTGTCTGAACCATTACTGCCTCTAAAACTACTGCTACGTGTAGACGGTTCACTTTTCTCTTCTATTGGTGAAAGTATAAAGAACGGTTCATGACTATGTTGAATTTCTGCTTCATTTTCGATTTCAGTTGGACAAAATTCGTCGGCATCATCATTTTCATCGTCATCACCTTCGTAAACATCTTCATCATCATCCTTAGTCATTTCAATTCTATTACCATAGTTTTTTTCATTTTTATCAAGTAGCTCCATAACGGAACTTAACGAGTGTCGATGTGAATTAAGATAATCAGCCATTGCTGATTCAATAAAAGTCAATTTAGCTTTAGTAGCATGATTTGGTTCACTATAGATGGACGCAAATGAAGATTCATGTGATTCAGATGATTCATGTGGTTCATTTAAATAAAATGGTGTTGTTCGTTTTACTGTCGACAACGTATGATCCTTACCTTCATTATCACGATATGTTTTCGTTAAAATTTGAGAAGATTCTAAACTATCTGTTGATATATCAAACGAACGTGCATGCTTAACAGAAGCTGGATTAGAAACATTACCTTTAAGTGCGGCTTGTAATTCTTCCATATGTGTAACCCATTCTGGCTTTCTGTATTCTTTTGTACCTACGATACCTGAAAATTCAAATAAATTAGTTCAAATTACTCATAAAATGAATATTAGACAATTTGTGTTTATATTGAACTGTGTAAATCGGTTAAGGTTAAAGGGACATTGATGAAATTGCTGAAAAATAAAAACTTCATTATGACTTAATTAAATAATCAACTATATGTTAAAGGCTTTATAGAAAAAAATACCTTCAGTACTTTCAACAATTAGTTGAGTTGTAGTTACAGCTACGCCAAGTGGATTTTGTGCTTCATAAACAATATCGCCGGTATCATCCGGATAAACTTCAGAGATTGTTAAAATTGATGTTCCATCTTCGAAATCTTCAATAACGAATTCGTGGGAGGGTTGAATTTCAACACCTTGTTTCAACCATTTACCAGCTGGTTTAGGTTTACCCACAGCCTTTACTTCCAATCTATAGAAAAGTTATGAATACATGTACAGAGTGTAATCAAATATCATGAATATACGTATTTTTTAGAAAACTTAAACGGAATCTTACTTTGTAACATCGCCATCTTTAGTAGACACCACTTGCGGTAGTTTCTTGACAATTTTAGGAGCACACTCTTGATCGCTATCTGATAAGATACCTTCACTTAATGTCTGAAAGGAAATTGCAAGTTAATGAAATGTCAATTTATGTTAAATCAGCTTACTCTATCTGCTAGTAGATCTTCTTCAGATCCGGTAAGATGTCCAATTTCTGAATCAGGTACATATTCGTAAGCTTCCACAATTAATGAAGTCTTACAAATAGCTTCACCGATACGATTTATAGCTCTACATGTATATTCACCAGCATTTTCTGGAAATACTTCTGATATTGCTAACATACAAACACCTTCTCTTGTTTGTGAGGTGACTACATCTTTGGCTTCTTGAACCGGCTGGTTATTATGATACCATTGTACTTTAGGTGTTGGTTTTCCCGTAACAACACAACTAAATGTAACTTTCTCACCATCCATTACATTAAGTGGCAACAGAGGTTTAACAAATCGTGGATATTCTAATTCTCTAGTCTCTTCCCATTCAGTTTCTTCAATAATATGAAGAGTAGCTGTGCAAGTGACTGAACCAGCAGCATTTTCTGCACGGCATGTTATAGGTCCTGCTTGTTCTAGTGTAACGTCAGTTAATATTAATGTAGATACATTCTCTTCAGTCACAATTTTCATTTCAGGTACAGATTGTATAGGAAGTGATTCCTGGAACCATTGGAAAGAAGCTGTTGGGAAGGCTTCAACTTTAGCTTCTATAATGACAACTTCTCCAGTCGTAGCGTATTGTGGCACAATGGGTGTAATAAATTTAGGTGGTTGAGCTTCTGTAATTTCTTTTGTCAAAGTAACAGTACCAGATGATCTTACTTCACCTTTCGGATTTGTTACACGTATCTCATATTGGCCACCTTTCTGTTTTGTTTTCTTCTTGATCTTCAATATAGTTTTCTTTTCTTCAGTTTTGATTTCGTAATCTTCACTAGGTTTGATTTCTTTATTGTTTTTCAACCATTTCACTTCTGGTTGTGGAACACCCTCAAATTCAGCATCGAGTATGATTTCTTCAGTTGGCTTAACAACAACCGCTTTAACAGGTTTGGTAATTTTTGGTGCTTGCATTACTAAAGGTTGCGTTACAGAAACGGCCTTTGAAATAATAAGATTTGCACGACATTCAGCTTGACCAAATTTATTCTCAGCTTTTACTTGGAATATAGTTTCATCCTCTGGTGTTGGTTCGAGCAACTCTAACGTAGCTTCACCCGTTTCAGGATTGTAACTAATACGACGTGTTGATGTAGGAATTATTTCCTGATGTTGTTTAAACCATTTAACAAGTGGCGTTGGTTGACCGAAAACTGTACAGCGGAGAATTGCTTTCGACTTTTCCTCAACAATTTGGGGTTTCAGCGGTTGTACAAAGTGAGGAGCTACACCAGTTTCCTCTTTTTCTAAAAAATAAGAACAAAAAGTAAGTATGACATTTTCATGAATATTAACTTCAAACTACAAAACGATAAGCAAAAATTAATTAACTAAATAACTAAATAAATAACTAAATAAATAAATAAATGAATTATTAAATAAAAAAACAATAAATAATTCAGTTAAACGAAAAATATAAATAAAAAGAAAACGAATTAACATAAATAACAACAAAGCCACACGAAATCACTCCATATTAGATACCTAAAATGACAAGGTTAGCTCTAGAAGTAGCATGTCCAGCTTGGTTGGTGGCCTTGCACGAATAGATGGCAACATCTTGAGATTGCACAGAAGCAAACTCTAATGTTACAGTATCTTCCACAATATTCCAATAGACTCTTTCAGTGGCATGCATCAAGACCTCGTTTTTATACCATGTAATTTCTGGGAATGGAGTTCCCTCAACTTTACAAACTAATTTAGCAGGCTTATCCTTTTCAGCAACAAGCGGCTTAACACTTTTAGTGAACTTTGGTGCAACTGTTTTCTTTTTAGCTCGATCTTTTGTTGTTATTTGTACAATAGATTTATGTACTGTTGTTTCCTCTTTAACATCAACATCTTCGGTAAGATCCTCATCTGGAACTTTATCAACACCTTCTGTGATTCTCTTTTGTGAGATAATCTCCAATTCTGGTAATGGTCGACCCTCATCATCAAAATGGACAATTCGTCGTTCAGGTTTTACCTTCTTAGAAATGATTTCAACATTCATATCTTTTTGGAACTTAATTTCCTCATCTTCCTCAACTTTTTTCTCTTCAATTTCTTCTTTTTCTTTCTTCTTTCTGACTTTACGTTCGACCAGTGTAATTTCAGCCACGGATTTCTGTTCAGTTATAACGATATCGTCTGAAATATCTTCTAATTTAGTTGGTACTAGCTCAGGTTGTTCTTCTTCCTCAACGATTTCAACAACTTCTTCTTGTTCTTCATCTGGTAATTTATGTGATTTCGATTTTCTGATAATTTTACGTGTTTTTACAACTTTAGTCTCTTGAACTTGATTATCAATTTCAGGTTTCTGTGGTATTTCTTCCTTTTTAGGTACTGGCTTTAATTGTACTGTTTCAGGCGATTCTTCTTCTTCTTTAGGTAGTCTCTTACCCCGTCGCCATTGCCTAATTTCAGGTTGTTCTTCTTTAGGTGCAATAACGGCAGGCTTCTCTTCAGTTTCAGGTTGTTCTTCAAGAGGTTGCACAATTGGCAATTCTACAGACTGTTCAGGAGCTTCTTCAGGTGCATCTGCACCTGGCTTTGGTTTAAGTCTCCTGCGTTTTTTCTTTTCTTTTTCTTCTTCTGGTAGCTCTTCACGATCACTAGGCTTGAATTTAATACCGTCATCTTTCTCTTGTAATGTAATAACGGTAGGTTCCTGATATTTAATGTCTTCTAGTATCACTTTCTGTGTTGGTTCTTCTGGTTTATCTTTTTTGAATGGTTTAAGTTTGATTGGTTCTTTCTCTTCGTCCTCTTTAGGTCTCGGTTTACCTTTAGGCCAATCTTTTTCTTCAGGAATTTCTTCAATCTTCTGTTTAGGCTGTCGTCGCCAAGGTGCCGACGGTTTTTCTTCCGGAATTTCTTCTGTTGCTTTTTGTTCGGATATTGTTTCGACCGGTTGCTTTTCTTCCGTTTTGTCTCCCATTTCTTTGGGTGCTCTTTCAATTTTTTCGGGTTGGAAATCTTTAGGAATAAATTCACCTTCTGGTAACTTAGAAGGTTTAGTTAATTCAACCGGTTTTTCCTCTACTAGTTTATCTTTCTTTACTGGTTTCAGACGAATATCTTCTTTGTCTTCTTCCTCTTTTGGAATTTTACCTTTACCTATTTTCATTTTAGGTTGTTCCTCTTCAATAACTTCAGGTTTTGGTTTGGGCTCACGTCGCCAAGGAACAGAAGGCTTTTCCTCTACGGTTTTAGGAGCTTTCTCAATTTCAATAATTTCAGGTTGTTCAGGTACATATCTATCATAATCTTCAGGTAGTACTATATCTTCATGTTTAACTTTACGTGGTTTCTTCTGTTTTTCTGGTGCATCAGAAACTTCCGCTGTTTGAGTTGGTATTGGCTGTAATTTAACTTTTTCAAATTCTTCTTCTACCTCAGCTTTTTCTGGTCGCTTGACAGGTTTCAACTTAACGGTTTCTAGAACTTCCTCTTTAACTTGTTCTTTAATTCTCTTTGGTTTGTCTTTCTTATTGTCATCGACTTTCAAAATAACCGTATCTTCTATTTCAGTAACTGTCTCAACAATTACAGATTCCGGTAAAGGTGCCTCTTTTACAACATAAACTTCCTCGACTTCTTCAATAGGAGTATCCTCAACTCCTGAAATTTCATCAGATTCTCTTGGTTTCTTTGGTTTCTTCGTTTTCTTTGGTTTAGGTATTTCTTTTGGTGTTGGGATTGGTTCCAACGGTTGCACGTCTTCTGCATATATTTCAGCCTGTTGGGGTATTTCTTCCGATTTGGGTACAGGTTTTAAAGATACAGATTCCATCTGTTCTTCAATTGCTGGTTTTTGTACTTTCGGTGCTTTTCTTAATTTAATGGCTTCGTGTGTCCAAGGTACATTTTCAGTTTTTTCCTGTGGCAATAGTTTCTGTGGTTTTGGTTTGCGTATCTCTTCTTCCTGTGGTTTAACTTCAGTTTCTTCTACAGCTCTTGCTTCTTTCGTTTCAACCTTTTTCTCAGGAATGTCTTCTTTCTCTTGTTGGGCAGGGATGCCTTCACTAACTTCGGGTTTTTTGACTTTAGTTGGCAATTCTTTTCTCGGTTTCGCTGGTTGTACCTCTTCAACTACTATTTCTGGTGTTTCTTCAGTTTCTGCTTTACTTTCTTCCTGTGGTGCTGTAATTCCTACTTCTTTTTCTATTTCTACTACACCTTTCTTTCTAGCCTTTCTACGACGACGTTCTTTAGTGATTTCAGTAGCTTCCTTAAGTTCGGATTGTTCTGGTTTGACTTCCACGTCTGAAATAGTTTCTTTCTCCTTCTCAAGAGGTTTGAGTGACACTTCCTTAAGAGTCTCTTTCTCAACGGGTCTTTTCTCAGCTTTCGCCCTCTTTAGCACAATTTCCTGCTTATTCCATGGAACAACCTCTTCTTTTTGTATTGGCTTTTTAACTGGTTGTTCTGACTTTGGTGTAATTGTTTCTTCTTCAATTGGTTGAGTTTTTTCAACTTCTTCGATTAATTCAGTTTCTTTAGTAACTTTGACAGGAGCTACACGAGTTTCGCTTGGAGCTTCCTCAACCTTCCGTTCTTGTTTCGGTTTTCTCCAATCTTTTACTTGCGGTTGAACTTTTTCAACATTTTCTGAAACTGGAACTATGGGCATTTGTTCTTTTCTTGGTTTTGGTGTTTCTTCTTCTTTAGGTACTAGCATTTCTTCTTCTTTAGATTCAGCTAATTCAGGTTTAAGTTCTTCACTTTTCTTTTCTTTACGAGGCCTTCTCCAAGATTTCGTTTCGATTACCTCCTCTGCTTTGTCTTTCACATCTATTACAGACTTATCTTCAACATGAACTTTTTCATCTTCTTTAATTTCTCCAATCTTTTTGTCCCTTTTGATAGATTTCAATGTTACTTCTTCTTTGTCTTCCTTAACAACATCTTTCTTTTCTTTTTGTGTACGTTTCAAGACAATTTCTTGTTTATTCCAAGGTAGTACCTCTTCTTTCTTTTGACTAACTTCTAGTGGTTTAGACGGTTTAACTTCCACTTGTACTGGAATTTCAGCAGCTTCGTCTTTTACTTTTTCAGGTTGTGTTCGCTTACGCCAATCTTTTATTGTTGGTTTCTTTTCTTCTTCCTTTTCCTCTTTTATTTCGCTTGCATCCATTTTCGGTATTTCCTTCTCAGGATAAATTGTTTCTTTTTCTGTAACTCTCTTTGATTTTCGCCATGTCTTTGCTGGAGTTTCGACCTTTGTTGTTTCGATCTCTTTAGTTTCAGGTGTAACTTTTTCTTCGGCATGTTTTTTATCAACAGGCTGTTCTTCAAGAGGTTTAAGCTCTTCTTCAGTTATAGTTTTAGAGACTGGTTTAAGTTGAATTTCTTCTAATTTTTCTTTTGGTTGTTCCTTTTTCTCTTTCTTTGTTCGTTTTAGAACAATTTCTTGCTTATTCCAGGGCAGAACTTCTTCTTTAGATTCCTCTACAACAAGAGGAGCTTGAGATTTAGTTTCTTCTACAAATGGCTTTTCGTCTTTAGCCTGCTCCTCCTCAAGTGGTTTCTCAGTTTTCGGCCCAACTTCTTCTTTATCAATGACAACTTTGTCATCTCGTCGTTTTCTCCAAGATTTTCTCAATGTATCTTTAGTTTCATGCTTTGTTTCTATAACGTCTACAACAGCTGTATCTTTCACATGTTCTTGCTCAACTCGTTGTGGTTTTGTTTCTTCTGGTATCGTTTTTGTAATTGTTTCTTCTATAATAACTTGTTCTTCACGTCGTCTTGGTCTTCTCCAACCTTTTGTCTCAACTTCCTCCTCTTTAACTTCTTTGGTTTCTAGAATAGTTTTATCTTCAACGTGCTTTTTATCCACTGGTTTTAATTGAACTTCCTCTGGTTTTTCTTGAACAATTTCTTTTTTCTCTTTAGTTGTGCGTTTCAGAACAACTTCTTGTTTGTTCCAAGGAACAACTTCTTCCTTCTTTCCAATAGGTCGTTTTGGCTTTTCTTGTAGTTTAGTTTCAGTTATTATATCAGTTTCCTCTTGTTCAAGAGTAACATGTTCAGGAGCAACTTCTTCTGGGTGTCTTGGCTTTCTCCAGCCTCTTGTCTCAACTTTCTCCTCCTCTTTAACTTCTTTGATTTCTAGAATAGTTTTATCTTCAACATGTTTCTTATCAACTGGTTTTAATTGGACTTCCTCTGGTTTTTCTTGTACAATTTCTTTTTTCTCTTTAGTTGTTCTCTTCAAAACAACTTCTTGTTTGTTCCAAGGAACAATTTCTTCTTTCTTTTCAATAGGTCGTTTTGGCTTTTCTTGTGGTTTAGTTTCAGTTATCATATCAGTTTTCTCTTGTTCAAGAGTCACATGTTTAGGAGCAACGTCTTCTGGACGTCTTGGCTTTCTCCAACCTCTCGTCTCAACTTTTTCCTCTTCCTCAACTTCTCTGATATCTAGAATAGTTTTATCTTCAACATGTTTCTTATCCACTGGTTTTAATTGAACTTCCTCTGGCTTTTCTTGTATGATTTCCTTTTTCTCTCTAGTTGTTCGCTTTAAAACAACCTCTTGTTTATTCCAAGGGATAACTTCTTCTTCTTTTTCTAGTTGTTTACTTTCAATTCTTTGTTGCTCTGTTAAATCTTGTTGTAGAACTACTTCTTCTGGGCGCTTCGGTTTTCTCCAGCCCCTTGTCTCTATTTGTTTCTCTTCGATAACCTCTTTTATATCCGAAACAGTTTTGTCTTCTACGTGTTGTGTATCAAATGGTTTCATCTGGACTTCTTCTGGTTTTCCTTTCAAGATTTCCTTTCTTTCTCTAGTTGTTCTTTTCAAAATAATCTCTTGTTTACTCCAAGGTATAGCTTCTTCTTTTGTATCGGTAGGCCGTTTAAGCTCTTCTTGAACTTGACTTGTAGCAATAGTTTCTGTTCTTTCTTCAGTAATAACCACTTCATCTTCAAATGCTTTTTCTGGTCGTATTGGTTTTCTCCAACCTCTTGTTGACGTTTCTGTTTTTTCCATCTCTGTCTCCTTAATGTCTGGAATCGTTTTATCTTGAATATGCTGCTTTTCTATAGGTTGTGTTTCCATAGGTTTTACTTCTTGAATGGTTTTCTCAATTGGTTTTAGCTGTACATCTTCTAGTGTTTCTCGTTTGACCTCTTTTTGTTCTCTTGTGGCTCGTTTTAGTATTATCTCCTGCTTATTCCATGGAACAACTTCTTCCTTAGTTTCGACTAGCTTATGTCCTTTTGGCTTGATTTCAGTTATCTTCTTTTCTTCTACTTCTGTCACAGTGTCTTGTATAACGCCCTCTTTTGGTTTTTGCCTATCTTTTGTTGGAATTTCTTTTTTATCAAGCTTAGTGTCTTTAATTTCAAGAACAACCTTCTCTTCAACGTGTTGCCTTTGTAAGGGCTGTGTATCAAGAGGCTTAGCCTCTTCAGCTACTTTTGTAACTGGTTTTAAATCTACTTCTTCAAGTTTCTCTTTGACTACCTGTTTTCTTTCTCTAGTAGTTCGTTTAAGAACAATTTCTTGTTTATTCCAAGGAACTGGTTCATCTTTTGGTTTAAATTCTGGAACATCTTTCACTTCTGCTTGTTCTTTGGTTGTTTTTTGCCATTTCGTAGAAGCTTGTGTTTCTTCGGCTTCGATCTCTTTCACCGCAAGAATTGATTTATCCTCTGTAAGATTAATAGGAACCTTTTCAATAGGCCTTAATTGTATTTCGTCTTTTTGTGGAACAGTTTCACTACCACGTCTTGTCGGTTTCAATTGAATTTCTTCTAATTTTTCTCTTGGTATTTCCTTACGGTCTTGACTTGCTCTTCTTAATTTTATTTCTTGTTGATTCCATGGTATTGGTTCTTGTTTCTTTGGTAATGGCACTTTTGTCGTCCTTGGTACTTCAGGAGCTTTTTCAATCTGAGTTGGTGTAATTTCTTCAGGTTGATAATCATCTGTTTTCAATTTAGCTGTATCGAGTGTCACAGGTTTCAAATCAACTATTTCTAATTCTTCTTTTGGAATGGTTTTACTATCACGTCTTGTCGTTTTCAACTGTACTTCCTCAATTTTTTCTTTATGCACTTCCTTGCGTTCAATAGGAGCTCGCTTCAATTTAATTTCTTGTTTATTCCATGGAATGGGTTCTTGCTTAGTAGGAGCTACCTCTTCTGGTACTATCATCTCCTTTCTTGGTTTCTGTATAAGTTTAGGAGTTTCTTCTACAATATCTGTAATTTGTTGCTGTGAAGTGACATCTTCTGGCTTCCTTGGCTTACGCCAGTCTTTCCTTTGAAGTGTTTCTTCAGTTTCTTTGTGTTGCAATAAAGTTGAGTCTTCAGTATGTTCTTTTCTATCTATTATAGCTTCCTGTTTCTTTGGACGCCGCCAACCTCTTGTTTCTAATTCTTCCGACTTTGTTACTTTTTCTTTTTCATTAATTTTTAGTAATGTCATATCTTCAACATGTTCAGTTGTTAATTTGTCTGCCTTTGGTTTTCGCCAACCTCTTCTTTCTGTATCTTCAGTCCTTGTCACCTTTTCTTTTTCATCAATTTTTAATAATGTAGTATCTTCTACATGTTCAGTCATTTGTTTTCCAGGTTGTGGTTTTCGCCAGTCTTTTGTTTGTATTTTTTCAGTCTTTTCCATTCGTGTATGTTCATCAATTTTCAATAAACTTGAATCCTCAGTTTCAAAACGTTTATCTATCTTAGTAATATCTTCAGTCTTTTCAATTGTTTCAGAAACCTTCAAATGATGCTTTAAGTCAACTGTTTCTAATTCCATTTTTGGTATTTCTTTTGTTTGTGGTTTCGATGGTCTCAATTGCACCTCTCCAATTTGTTCTTTAACTATTTCTTTACGTTCTATCTGTGTTTTCTTTAACGTTATCTGTTCTTGTGTCCATGGTTGTGCCGCTTGCTGCTGTGGTTTTTGTTCATCAATTTTAGGCTTTTGTAAAGGTAATAAGCCTACAGTTTCTTTAATTTGTTGAGGTTTGTGCCTTTGGCGCCACGGTAGTGTCTCATCACCTTTAGGTAATTCATCAGAGTCTAACATTTGAGGACCACCTTTTGATCCAAAAGGAGCTTTTTGGGCCGTTTGGCCCACCCCGCCTGGACCTCCAGGACCAATTTGTTTTTGAGTTGTTGTTGTTGTTGAATCCTCACTTGTAGCATCACTTGTTGTTGATTTACGATATGTACCAGGTCGTCCTATAATTTTTAAATAATTTTTTGTTCCTATTTAAAAAAAATACACACACAACTAAAAGCTTAACATGGTAAAAACATTAAAAACAATCCTAAAAAGGCAATAAAAATTATGATTTAATAAAAGATTTGGTTGCAAATTATAAAATTTCAGACTACAAATTTAATGCAAATTTGTATAGGACTGGCTTAAATATTTAGTAAAATTGAAGACAAATTATATCAAAATCGCGGCACGATTGCTACAATAATAAACTGCGTCATATGCCCTTGTATTAAATATAAATTCCAGCAGTTGGCCTAATTATTTCAAAAAATTGATTGTTGTCTCTACAAAATTAGCAGAATATGTATATTTTTTCTAAAAGTTATATGTTTTTAACATTTTGTTGATCGAAAATAATCAAAATATTTATGTTTTAAAGAAAAAATTTCCATTAGAGAGATTCAAATTTTAGGTAATATAAGAAATTTGTAATCATTCGCTTGCCAAAAATTTTGACAACAATCGAAAGCGTCATCGAAAGTTATAAAAATCGTCGACAACTTTATCGTCGTTTTGATAAATTATTCATAACAGTAGTAAAATCACAGCTGCTATTTGTTTTAGAATTTGTCAAAGCTGTTTTATTTTTAATCAAAAAATAGGATAGGTTCTTCATAAAAAAAATCAGCATCTTGTAAAGACTAATTTGAGAGAAATCCAAATTCTTTAGAGACACACATACGAAGAGCTATTTTTGTTCAAGTAGAAGAAGAATAAACAGTGAGCAAAGATCTGAGTCATTAGAACAATAAGTAGGGGAGACGCACACGCAATGCGTTTTTTTTCCTCAAGAAATAGTGGATTAGAAACGCATTCCCCTACCACCATCGGTCTCGTAAAACCACGTGAACTACAGCTAAGATTAGTGAAGATGATTATTCAAATATGTTTGTGCTGTTGGTGAGGTGAGATCAGTGAAGTGCTTGTGTTAAAAAAGCCGCACGAAACTCCAATTGTATCAAATAATTTCAAACAATTTCAACGAATTTCGACACAATTTTAAACAATAATTTTTCAAATTAAACTGGAGTTTCGTGCGGCTTTATTTGAACCGGCTAGAAGTGGATTTGTTGAAGAACAACGAGTTGAGTTCCAAGTGATAATATATGGATTTTTTTAAAGAAAAATCAGTAGGGCTCATTTTCGTTACCATTACTAGCGAATATTTTCAGTTTCTTTCCTTATTAAAACTGTTTGTCTTATTTCAATGTTTTTGTGGCATGTTTCAGGTTGGCCTTTTGGCCAAAATCCAAATTACTTATTTATGAGTACAGGTAACTGAGTCATTTGGTCTAGATCTCATCAATTTTTCTTTTTAAATATAGATCATTATTAATAGTTGTCATGAACAAGTTTTGCCGACTGATGCTCTACATTGAAAATGTAAATTATTCAGATTGTATACGAATTTTCAAAAATAAAATTTTTATAAAAATCTACGGTATATTTGTATTTTCTTTTTTATTTCTTGTACGATATCCATAGTTGAAGAGACCGATAACATCTGGCAAAGGTGCACAGATTAGAGGAGGTCTCTCTCCAAATTTAGATTGGTAATGTAATATACACGTAAAGTTTAAAATAGTTCACAGCATGTGTCATAGTGCACACGACTCTACTCTTATTAATACTGAAAAAACAAATTTTTCAGTCCAAATGGAGAACATTCGCCTCTTATGAGTGTCTCTCTCTCTTTTTTTTGTTGTAATTTCTTGTCGTAAAAACAGACAGATATAGCAAGAAAGAAATAGAAAATACTGCAAGAATGCAGTTTTGATACAGGTTGTATATACTTTAAACACAATCTTCAATCATTAGCACAATTTATTAAATATTTGCATTCACGATACATTTTCTTGTATTTAATTCCTTATTTATTTCAATTTTTTTTTTTTGGATGAACAATAATATTTCCATAAACATTATAATAAGCCCGGCATTTAGCAAATTAGTGCCAAAGCTGTATAATTCAATCCTAAAAATACCATCACTTGGAACTTGAACAATAAATATAATTCTTTTTTTAAAAAAATCGAGAAAAAACAACAGCATCCACCACCATAAAAATACAACATTCTTAAAAAAATTAGCTGC